>JAQZBX010012085.1:0-24393 GCA_029593785.1 Cabassous unicinctus | reverse complement strand
GGGTCTTCACAATTCTCAAATCAATCTGTAATATCACTATTACAGCACTCTGTTTTTCCAGGGTTCAGTTGATATATAAGACACTCTAGAGCTTTTGTATTCAGTCTCCTGTATAGTCCTGCCATCCTTACCTCCAATTCTGGGTCTGATTTTCAGCATGATCTACTTTTTGGATTCTGGGCAATATAGCTCCAACTGAGCTATGGAGACCTGTGGCTTTCAAAGCATTTCTTTAGTTGCTATAGGACAAATATGACTGCCATATCCTTTACTTCAGGCTTCTGATACCAATGCTATGCAATGTCACAATCCTTATAATTATATATTCCCCGCTTACCATTCAGGGTCCAAAGAAATTGCAAATCCCAAGGCCCATCAGTTGCCTTCATTGCATCTCAGTGAGCATAGATGAGATACTGTGGTTTAGTGCCCTTCATATAGTATAGAGATGTGAGGGAATTTTAGACCTGTAGAGACAACTCTGACTTATGGAAAATGGAGCCAGTGGAAATTCTTCTCTCTTCTCCTGATTGTCTGAGATTTACTGATCTATATAGATGCTCAGAAGAGAATCCAGCATGATGGAGGAAACATTTATCCTAACACCCACAGAAGCAAGTGGGAAAATGCACATTATTATGTTTTTCTCTCCTCATCCTTGCCTTCTTTGCATTTTCTCTCCCTATTGAAATTTAGCTCATAAGCTTTTGCTCAATTTCCTTTTCATGGGAATCCTAGGTTAAGATATTTAATATCAGAAATGACCTAGTAAGCAGATCCATATAATGTAATTTTAGATTTTAGTTAACAATAAGTTCCTCATTGCTGTAGAAATTGATGGTAATGCCCTGTGACATGTGGCGACATTACAGTTACCACTGATTCCAATGAAGGAATCCAGGAACAGGGAAGTCTTGGCAAAACAACTTTTGCTATGCATGGGATCACCATTAAGGGCTGATAATCAATAAGCTGGAGAAGTAGTTGAAATTAAAGTCAAGTAAACAGAAGACCTTGTTTTGAATCTTCCCAACCCAATTATGATCTAGAGCATGTTATTTACCTTTCCTTTTTCTTCATTTATAAATCTAGGATTCTTATAATTGCATTGTCCATGTTAAAAGGACAAGCAGATTGTGAAAATAAGTAAAATTCTATTCAAATATCAGGATAAATTTTGTAGAATAAGCATTATAGAGTTTTCTCTCAAAATATAAATGTTTTTTCTTCCATTTATTAAAAAAATATTTGTTTTAGAGAAAGCAATAACTAGTTTATGTTTTGGGGGGCATCATTCAGACTATAATTCCTAATAAAACCAATCTTCTCCCTTTTCTTTCATACATTTACACTCCCTATCTAGTCATGACCATAACAAAGGCATCATTTTCAGACAATTCAATTCTTCCACATTTCTTTGCTAATTCTGTTTCAACAAAGTAGGAGATTCCTAAATCATGCTTTGCATAATTTACTACAGTGTGCAACTGAAGTTTTACCTTAGTTATGAAGTATTTTCTAGCTATTTTAATCATCTCTTTATCTATTTCATTTTTTGCCTGAACCACAAAAGAACATTAATTTAGAGGAAAGCTTGCAAATTTTTGTTTAACAAAAATCGTTATTTTTCTATTTGTGAGAGGATGTACAGTAAATTTGTACCTGCACTGATAGGTGAAAACACTGCAGGGGCTAGAAAAGGAGGTAGGGAAGATTTGAATTAACCCATGAGAAATATTATAAACAACTTATTCCGAAACAAAGCAAAATTTAAATCTGGGTCCAATTTCCTTGCCTTAGACTTCTTTGGCATTTCCTATTTTGTCTAAGCTCAGAACTTGCGCTCTCCTGGTTCATTAAATTATTTGAAAACATAAAATACATGCATTTTGATGTGATAAGACTGAATGGAAGTGGGACCCTTGGTTTGTGTTCAAACTTCACACATATAAATGATTACCCTTTTTGATGTGACTACTCCTTAAAGACTTGAAATGGTTTTCACCATTTTAAACAGTATATTTGACCATTTTTTCTTTTGGGAAATCTTTCAGTCCACAGAAAAAGTGAAACGGAAGTTTGGTGTTATAATCTCCGAGGTAAACCAATTTAAATGCCACTAGGAAACTAAGCAGAAAGCATATATATATATATTTCTACCCTTGAGACCACAATTGGTATTCAACTGTTGGGTAGGGAAAAAATTCAACATAAATGTCAGTAATGACATTGCAAATATCAGGAGAGACTGCTTCTCTCTGCAGAAAAAAAAATAGGAAAGTCCTACAACCAGGAGACCCTCAATGCATGGTGAAATTCATTAATCTTTAGCCATGAAGTTAAACATTGAATCTGACTGCAAACTAAACAATGAAAGCTACATTTAATTGAGAGTTAAATGAATTTTTCTAATGAATTCATCACCTGACAAGTAAAAATCTAACTAATCTATACGAAATAAATATTATTTTCAAATAGAATAAAAAATTTCTTATATAAGATAATTACATTTTTCTCTATAAATATGCTGACTTTTTTTTGAATGTGTATTTTCTCTCTTTCCTTCAAGCTTTTGAAAACATTTTTTAAACTTTAATTCAACTTTAAAAAATAAAATAATGGACACAAGGCAGCCAAGTAAATTATGGAAGCACTAATTTTAAAAATCCTGCTCAGAATATGTCTTATTTAATCCTTAAAACAATAATAGTTTTTAATAATAACAACCCATTATCTTAAAAATTGCAGTGAATGATTAATTCTATATCCATCAGAAGATGTCAAAATGAAGCAGATTGTTTTTATAATGTGGGAAAATTCATGAAGGAAATAATAGCAATTCTTTTCAGTGTCATATATGGTTTTATTAGAGAAAAGTAAATTGATAGATAAATCAAGGAAGTGTTATATATTTTAGGCAAAAGATTAAAATATAAATGGAAAGAAAAAGAGGCACAATTCAGAAGAAGTTAAGGAAATGAACAAGAGTAGATACATATTGCTTTTCCCTTCCTCTTTTGCTACTCTACATATGATATGTATGCAGGGTGAATTAAGTACGTGGAATGTTATAGATTTAGAACACCTTAACCTGGAAATCAATGTGAGTAATTTAATGGATGAAGAAGGGAATGAGGTGAATAGTAAAGAGAAAGAAAATAAGATTCGTTCTGCAACAGGTGAACACTTCGAAGCTGTGTGGAAAGAAGTGTCTTGAGTGAGAAAACTTGGGTTCCAGGAAAAACATAAGAAGAAATATTTTCCTAGAGTAATTTCAAGAAATATTTGGACATAGAAATATATTTTCAGTATCCAGATAGTAAGAAGAGTTAAAATACAACTTAAAATATCCATTGTATATCAATCAGTATTTATCCAAATTGTAAAGACTATTTGATTCTCTCATTTGCAAAACAGGGCCAAGAAGATTGTTGGGTCTTTGTAAGTATTATATAAGTCACTATGTGGAAAATGATAAGAATTGCATTTAGGAGATGGTAAGCACTAAATAAATATTATTATTATTTGTTTTATTTCCCTTTTCAGTCTCAAATAATTACAGTCAACTTGACATTAATTGTAATAGCTTTCATTTTTATGCTAATCTTCAATGTATTTTTATTTACTATTTTGGCTACTATATATCAGATATGTAATGTATAAATAGCAATGTAAGGAAAGGCAATTAGAAAAGAAGAGATTGATGCCTATTGCACACTATATATATGCTTATTAAATTAACATACATGGCTGTAGGACATTGATAGTAGAAATGCACAAATTCAAAGAAGAGAAATGGGTGTCAGGTACATTTATTATCTTGCCTCAGATTATATGACCATGACTCTTTTCTGTTCTCTTGTCTGAATCCAAAGACTATACACTGACAATTTGACCAAATTATGAATGACAAGAAGAATACAAGGTGCTGTTACTGACTGTCTGAAAAACTGTCTCAGAGAAATTAAATAAGAATTAATTTTTTGACTGTTCAAAGTGTCAATAAGAATATATTTGGAAGTATTTTAGTGATTGTTTAAGGAGACATAGATTTCCATAGGTTTAAAGAGTCAAGGGAAGCTTTCTAGAGATGGAGCAGCAAGTGTCTTTTGAGCATGGGTGAAATAAAAAGAACCGACAATTTAGAGGCTTTTTACTGCCATGGTGTATGGAATGATTTGCAAAGGCCTAAAGAATAATTAAAATAGACACAGAATACCTTTGTCGAATTCACGGAGACCAGTGTGAAAGCTGTTATTATGAGCCTTGATTATTCAGAATGAGGAAGGACTTCACATAGGTAAGGGCCTGAAGTGAAATCCCTCAACAGGTGTCCTGTCCTAAATTATTTATTGGGTGCAAATAGAAAGGGAACACTAGTATGTTACCCCATATATTCTTCAAATGTACTAAAAAATAAAGGGGTCAATTATAAACAAAAATTTTTTTAAGAATGTAATGAAGGATTGAATCCCAAGACTTAAGAAATAATAAATAGCAGAGTCAGTTTCCAATTTAAAATACAAGTTTTACATATTCTAATTTAATACTTTGTAAGAAGGATGATTAAGATTGTACTATAAGTGTTCCTGTTTGGAATAATCTAGTGGGGTTAATGCTTCCTACATAAGCACGTTGACTGTACCTTCCAGGATTTTCATAGGCTTTGTGCAGAATTAAGGGAGAAATGATGATTGAGCCCATTAAGAAATGTAACTTATAGTTTTATATTGGTTTTCCATAGTTTTACTGTATAAATCTTTGTAATAAGTAGTGCATAGTTATGTAATATTCCCCTAGTTCATGCTAAATTTGAGCAGATGAAATAATGGATTTTTTTTTTGAAATGTCTTTTGCTTTTGTAATATAACCAGCATAAGTGGCAAGATTTTCCACTAAAAAGCCTAAAAGTCTGTTTCTACTGCATAGCATGGTGCATGTTACATAGCAGAAACTAAAAATATTTGTTGAATAAATAATTTTGTCTTCATTTTGCAATCAATATTTTGAAGCTCTTATTTCTTACAGTTGATTTCAGCTTTTGAAAAGACCTGTGTATTATACAGAAGGCAATTGTATTATATTTTAGCGAACAGATTAAGAATAGGAGGGATTATGAAGTGAAGAAACATGGCTGTAGATGTACCTGGTGAATTTGTGTTAGTGTAAAATTATTGTTTATAGCTCTTGTTACCAAGCTGTCTGTATAATTCAGCTAATCATGAAATTTAGGATCTTGGGAATCTAATCTTAAGAAAAAAGGATATTAGAAAAAAATTCAGGTTTAGTAATATAATTCTAATTTCCTTAAATAATGGAATTTTCTAAGTGCAATTTATGACATTCTTCCTATAAGAATCAGGTTCTTCAAGAATATATGAACAAAGTATTAAAATGAACTTAAACATTTGGAAAGGAGTAAAGGTGTACTTAAAACTATGAACACTGATTGGCAAATTAATTAGAATTGAATGCATCCATGATATAAACTCAGATTATTTCTATAAAATAACTTCTATGGTTTATCTGATTATAGAAATACTAATACAAGTCATATTCTGAAAAATAATTTTGGGACTATTTATGAAATGATTATTTCTAAAGAAAATAATTCAGTCACCCTTCATAATAACAGGAAAATCAAGGAAATCATGTTTTTCATCAATCCATGTAATCTTTTGTTTATTAAAAAAATAAATAATTGAAGTCCAATGTATGCCATGAGCCAGTCACAGCTGTGCATTGTTCTAGACTCACCTTAAAGAGATCCTTCGATTTTCAATTTTATCTATGCAGTTATTATTTTTATTATTTAATGTTTTTATATAATCAAAAGAAATATCACAGCTTTCATTTTTGTTTTTCCATGATATTGTTAAATATATAATGTTTTTCAACCCAGAATTAAGACCTTGAATGAGGCTAGTGAGATACTCATATTGAGTGCAAACAACTTAATAATCAAGATAAAGACTATTTGATGAATATTTAAAAATATTGCAAAATCACACAATAAGCAAAAGATCAAGATTTTAAATAAAGACATAATCCTATCCTGTATTCATGTACAACTCCCTGCACTCATTTCACCCTAGAGCTGATTATCAGGAAGGCAAATTACACCAGGACAAGAAATGCATCTTAACTAAGTTTGCCTTTGCATCCCATCCACAGAGTGGATACACATTTTCTTTCCCTGAGAAAGTGCAACTATTAAAATCTTTCCCTTTGCCTTTCCAAAATAATCTTATATATATTGTCAGCCTTTTCATATAAGATTTAACATTAATTACTTTAATATACAGTATAGGATGGATGATTAAATAAAATAATTTATTTCTACAATACTCACTGTGATTCACACCATGCTTATTAATATTTCTGATGTTGACATGATATTTTTTTCAGGTAAATCTTTTGGGTATTTAACTGCATTGGACAATGGAAGCCACCAAAAACATCACTGAATTTATTATAGTTATTGGGACTTCCCCAGAAAAAGAAAATTAAATATTTGTGTTTTCTATTATTCTTATTTTGTTATATAGCTATTTGGATGGGGTGGTTGCACATAATGATTTCTATCACATGCAGTCTGCTTATTGACCAGCCTATGTATTCCTTCTTTAATTGCCTTGCTCTCTCAGATGTATATTATATCTCATAGGTGACACCCAAGCTAATTGCAGACTTGGTAACAGAAAGAAACACAATTTCTTATATTAGCTGCATGGCAAAGGTGTTTACCATGCACTTGTTTGGCAGCAGTGAGGTTTTCATCCTTACAGTGATGGCTTATGACTGCTATGTGGCCATCTGCAAGCCCCTGTACTACACTACCATCATGAGAAGGCAGAGATGCCATTGCTTGCTGTGCTGGGGCATTTCTGCATTCCTCTGTCCAGTGTCCCCTCTCCGTCAATTTACCCTTCATGGCCCCAGTTAGATAGATCACTACTACTGTGATATGTATCTTTTGCTGAAACTGGCTTGCATTGACACACACAGAGTGGGAATCCTAGTCATTGCCAATTTGGGCATGATGGGTTTGGTGATATTTGTAGTCTTGATGATATCTTACTTTTTTACATTATACACCATCAGTGTTTACCCTGCAGAAAGCATAGCAAAGCTCTTTCTACTTTTCTACTTGAAGTTTCACATAACAGTGGTTCTGTTCTTTTTGCCTGTTCTCTTTATTTACATTAGACCAACCACAACTTTTCCAGACAATAAAGTGTTTGCTCTTTTCTACACCATCATTGTCCCCATGTCCAACCCTCTTATGTACATGCTGAGACTTGGAAGTGAAGAATGCCTTAAGGGAATTGTGTTGCCAGAAAACATTTTTTATTGGAAAGAAATTGATCTGAAAAGCATTCTGCCACTCATTACACACTCTGTTTAAGTGATGTTTTCTTTATCTCAAGTTTATTAAAGCATGAACTCTGCTACAAGAAAAAATAAATATAGCCACTAGCATCAGTATATTAATATTATAATTTACCTTGAGCTAATTTATCTCTGTTTATCTGTGTTTCTTACATTGTTCCCTGACATTTTTGGTCATTCTTCCTTGTTAATGTCTTGTTTCACTCTTCCTTTATATTTTTTCTTTGGATTTTATTCACAGGTCACTAACTGGAGCCCATCTTTCTATACTTTGCTTTCATGAATGAATCTTCAAACATACATAAGTTACATGAATACCGATCATCCCAGTTTTAAAAGCCCATAATACCTATGATTGTTCCTGTATGTCTCATCAAAATAAAAAAAGGGGGCATCAGAAATTCAGAAATATATTTAGGAACTTATCTCTTGCTTTTGATTTTACATTGCAACAAAATAAAGACCAAAATTTATTTATGTAGGTTCTAAATAATAAACATATATATTTTTAAAGAAGTAGATGGAAAAATTGGGAAGACATTCCAAGTTATTTTAATGAACTCATTTTAAAATATAAAAAATTTCAATAATTATATTAATATGTGCTATATATATATGCTATACTGCAAGTCTTTCTCACTTAGCAATGAAAAGTTATTATTGTAAAAAGCAAGTCAGCCATATAATTTATTATCCAGCCTGAAGAGCATTGACCATAAAAGGAGGTGTTACTAATAATTATGCTTTAACTATAGACATGAAATGGTATAGTGTCAGGTGACCAGTATGCCTGGCTCCATTTAAATGTCTGGGAGCTCTGGAAACCCCAGTGAAAAGTTCAGTGCCAGCTGAGGAGTCTCCGTTTAAGATAAGCCACTTAGTGCCAATGCGACTGTAATCACAAAAGCAAATATTCATACTGACACAACTTGATCTAAAGTATGCTTAAATTAATTATTTCTACTACCATCAAAATGAAAACCACAAATGTTCAATATCTTATAGAATGTCCATGTGTGTTAGGAATTCCACAGGTTTGAAAAATATTTTCCAATAAAAAATTAACAAATTAAGATGACATTAAAAACATTATAATAAAGTTTTACTTCAGTTAACACAAGTATTTGTGAGAAATTCAGATTTTTTACTATGAAAAAAATCTCCATAAATGTTAGTTTTGAAATAATAATCTCATAATCTTTTTTTAATTTATTGAAGTATATCACTCATACATGAACATACATAAACAATAAGTGTATAGCAATAGTTGTGAACTTACAAAACAAACATACATAGCATCATACAGAGCTTTCATACCTCCCCCTAAAGCCAATACCTTCCATTATTGTTAAACATTTTTATCTAATGATTAAGGGCATCCTCAAATTTACTACTAACCAAAGTATTTTCTCCCAACCCACCCTATTATGATTAATATTTTTATATCATTTATAAATGAACATACATTAACAATAAGTGTATAGTAAAAGTTGTGAACTTAGAAAGCAAACATTCATTACAACATACAGGGTTCCCATACATCAACCATCCACAAACAATTTGCATTGTTGTGAAATATTTGTTACAAATTATGAAAAAATATTGTCAAAATGATACTACTAATTATAGTCCTTTTGTTACATTTGGTGTATTTTCCCCTCAAACCACCCTATTATTATTTTTAAATATATTTTAATGCCAGAAGTTGTAAACTTACAAAAAAATCATACACATGAGCGGAATTCCCAAACAACACCCCTCTACCAACACAGCATAGTGTGGTGGAAGACTTGTTACAGATTATGAGATAATATCATTTGAATAATGTCAGGTCCATAGCATATATTTGGCACACATTTTCCATACTCCCCAATTATCAGCACAATATGTCTTTGGCATAGATGCAAGAATATTGCATTATTACTGTTAACCACAGTCCATAGTTCACTCCAGTTGTATTTTTCTCATGCTTCTTGACATTCCCACCACCCTGCAATAGTGATGCACATCTGCTCTAGCTCACAAAGAAACTCTTGCATCAACCACAATTCTCATTCACCTCTGGGTTTACTGTGCTATTCAGTCCCTATATTATTCTAGGTTTCTGTCAACTGGCATTTACATCCCTAGACTACCATTTTCAGCCACATCCACATTTATAAACCAGCTGTTATTCACTATAATGTGTTACCATCAAATCTGCAGATTTCCACGCTTTTAAAGTAAACCTAATTAAAACTTCTACATACATGAAATATCAGTAGTCCATTCCAGTCCTCATCTTAACTCCTTTTATAATTAACCACATACCACCAGGTCTTGAAGATATTTTCCTATATTTTCATATAGAATCTTTATGATTCTGGCTTTATATGTAGGTTTTTAATTCATTTTGAGTTAATTTCTGTATAAGGAGTGAGATAAGGGTCATTTTTCCTTCTTTCGGTATGGATACCCAGTTTTCTCAGCACCATTTGTTGAATGGACTGTTCTGCCCAAGCTGGGTAGGTTTGACAGGCTAGTCAAAAATCACTTGACCATAGATGTGAGGGTCTGGGTCTCAACCATCAATTTGGTTCCATTGGCTTATATGTCAGTCTTTATGGAAGTATCATGATGTTTTTACCACTGTAGCTAAGTAATACTTAAAGTCTGGAAATGAGAGTCCTCCAACTTTGCTTTTCCTTCTTAAGATGTTTCTGGCTATTCAGGACCCCTTACTGTTCCAAATAAACTTGATAATCATGTTTTCCATTTATTTTTAAAAATGCTGGTGGAATTTTTATCAGGATTGCATTGAATCTGTTTATCAATTTGAGTAGAATTGACATCTTAATTATATTTAATCTTCCAATCCACGAGCATAGAATGTTCTTCCAAATATTTAGGTCTTTTTTTTTTTATTTCTTTGAACAATGAATTGTAGTTTTCTGAATACAAGTGTTTTAAATTGTTGCTTAAGTTTATTCCTGAATATTTGGGTTTTATCTGTCATATTTTATTTTCATCACTCTTTTGGCATTTTTAGTTACTTTTATTGATGTAATCTTCATCTCTAGACTCTCTTCCAGGTCTCTATCTTCTGCCTTTTATTCTCAGGCTGTAGCACACTCTTTAGTACTTCCTTCAAAGCAGGTCACTTGGTTACAAACTCTCTCAGTTTCTGTTTATATGTGAATATTCTAAACTTGCCCTCATTTTTGAAAGACAATCTTGCTGGATAGAAGATTCTTGGCTGGAAGTTTTTCTCTTGAAGTATCTTAAATATATCATCTCACTGTCTTCTTGCCTCCATGATTTCTGGTGAGAAATCAGCATTTAATCTGATTGGGTATCTCATATGTTATGCATGGTTTATCTCTTGCTGCTCTCATAATTCTCTTTTTGTCTTCAGCATTTGACATTCTGATTAGCATGTGTCTCAGAGTTGGTCTATTCGAATTTTTTTTGGATGGGAGTACGTTGTGCCTTTTGGACATGCATATCTATATATTTCAATAGGGTTGGGAAATTTTCTAGCATTATTTCTTCAAACATTCCTTCTGCCCCTTTCCCTTCTCTTCTCCTTCTAGGACACCCATAACATTTATATTTGCATGTCTCTTGCTTTTGTATAATTCCCTGAGACTTCGTGCAATTTTTTACAATCTTTTCTTCATCTGTTCTTCAGTATGTTCACTTTTAGAGGCCATTTTTTTAAGCTCACCAATCCTTTCTTCTGCCCCCTGAATCTGCTATTACATGATTCCAGTATATTTTTAATTTCATTTATTGCAACTTTCATTCTCATAAGTTCTGGCATTTTTCTATGTATGCTTTCAAATTCTTATTTGGGCTCATCCAATGTCTTCTTAGTATCCTTATTTTCTTTAGCCATCTCATTGGATTTATTAAGGAGATTTGTTTAAACATCTTTGATTACTTGTTGCAACCCCTTTATATCATCTGGAATCTTACCTTGTTCCTTTAATTGGGCCATATCTTCCTGTTTCTTGGCATGGATTGTAATTTTTTGTTAGTGTCTTGGCATTTGGCTTACTAGAGTATTTATTTATTCTAGGTGCAGTTTTTCTCTTTAGTTTAAGGCTTCCTACCCTTTCTCCCTTGCCAGTTGTGTCTTAGTAGTCAAGGATGTAGTTGGTGCTATAAGCTGTGGAGGCTCAAGCTGCACTCATTGCCCCAAGGACTGATGAACTTCTCCCAACTTTCTCCTTTGCCAGGGGTAGGGAGAGAGCCACAGCTTTGTGGAATAATCCAAGTCATTCAGGCTTTGACTGTAGTTCCCAGAGAGACTGATGAAGCTTCATTCCCCTTTCTCTCCTGTCTGGGGTGGGGATGGAGCTGCATGTGTGGGTAGGAATCTATACAGTGTAGGTTCAAGGTAACCGCAGTTGCCCTGGTATACTTCTGATTATTCAGTCGGTGCTAGCCAAATGTACCTGCAGTTACCTGGATAGGCTGATGCAAAGTCCGCCATCTTCCTCCCTCTAGAAATGGGGCTGAATCCTAGGCTAGAGCTGCAGGCCAATCTGGGTGAAAGAAACTGGTCTTTACTATCACTGTGATTTTCCGTCAGCCGGGATACCCCTCATGCTGGGGGTGGAGTAAAACTGGTGGCTACCAGCCTCTTTCTGACTTGGATAGGTTCAAACTTCATCTGTTCTTAGGGTTATACTTTAGACAGCTGAATTTACTAATCAGTAGCTGAAATTGGTTGCCAACTGTCTCTTCCTCCCCTCTTTTTGGGAAATGAAGCTTCCAATTTCTGCCGGAGAATAGCTCCTGGGGTGGCTTGCACTGCCAAAGTTGGATGATCACCAGCCTCCTTGATGTGGCTTGTAGTTTCTCAGAGTGGCTGACACAGCTCCCCCAGGTTCCACTCTGCCCGAGGTGGGCCTGGGGCTTACACTAGAGATGCAGTCTTATCTACATGGAAAGAAGCTTGTCCCTATCAGCACTGTGATTTTCAGTCAGCCCTGCTTTGTGTCAAGCACAAAGTTAAGATTGTGGCTACTGACCTCTTTCTGACTTGGACAGGTTCAAACTTCAGCTGTTCTTAGAAATATACTTTAGCCCACTGAATTTACTAATCAGAAACTGAAGTTGGTGCCCAACTGGATCTTTGAAACTACAAAGTTGGGAATGTTCTTTTGGCAAATCTGGCAATGAAGGGTTACTGGTTTAGGGAGTTGGATGTGGGGATATGTGGGACAGGGCACACCTGGGGCAAGGTTCTAGGGAGTATGTGGGAGTTTATTCTGCAACAGTGTGTTGTATCTGTTTATGGAGACCCACACAATGAATGGGAAAGTGTTGGACTCTAATCCAGGGAAGTCTGCTATGGTCTCAAATAGAAGGGTGGGAGTCTCTCAAGAATAAAGGCCGTGCATAATAGGGAAGGTCATGCTGTTTTTCAAGCCCTCAATGTTGTTGCAAATAACTGTGAATCTTGTTCTTCAGGGAGTGAAGCTTGGTGAATGTCATAGGTTCTGAGGGGAGTGGGAGGGAGGAGTACAATAGATGGAACATGAAGTGCTTTGGGGGAATTGGAATTGTTATGCATGATCTTGCACTGATGGATACAGGCCATGTTAAAGTTCACAAAAATTTATAAAAGTTTACGGTCAAAAATGCAAATCATAATGTAAATCTTTGACCATGGTTAGTAGCAATGCATCAAAATTTGTATAACAATTGTAACAAATATACCATCTACATGTAAAATGTTATTAATAGGGGAAATGGGAAACAGGGGAGGTAGTTAGGTATATGAAAACCCTCTATATTCTATAGATGACTTTTCTGTAACGTAGAGCTTCTGTGAAGATAAAATGGAAAAAATAAAGACACTGGGGAATTAAATGGAAGAAAACATCACTGTGCATACAAGACAACAGAACTTACAGTGATGAAACACATAATGCCAAATATTTTTAATTTATTTTTAATTTTTTATTATTTCAAATTCTTTTTAAAATTTTGTATTTTATTTGTTATTTTTTAAGCTATCAATATCATTTCATTTTTCTTTTACTTTTATTCAAATATTTGTTTGCTTCATTTTTGAAGATATTTGATCACAAAAGGGTTACAACTTTGGTATGGGAGAATCATTGGTATGGGGTGTCAGTGATGGGGGATGTATGGGATGGCATAACCATAAGAAATGTGGATGATTTCAAGTGTTCGTGGGGCATTGTCTCCATGGATGGGGATCGACACAATAACTAAAAGAATATAAAATTCCCATCCTGGGGAGTTCTGCTGCATTCTTGATTGGGGCAGTAAAAATTCCCCGAGTACAGGAGCAGTGACTATTAAAGGAGGATGGACCATTGATGGCCCTTGATATTGATGACTGTACTTATGAAACTTTTCTTTTGAAATTGAAGGTTAGCCTAGTAATATAGGTAGCCTAAGAGTTACCTCCTGAGAGTCTCCTTTTTCCTCAAATGTAGCCTTTCTCTAAGCCAACCTCAGGATAAATGTATTATCTTCCCTCTGGCATGGAATATGACTCCTGGGGATGAGCCTTCCTGGCACTGAGAGATTGCTACCAAGCACCAACTAGCAATGCAACTGGAAAAAGACCTTAACAAAAAGGGGGAAAGAGTAAAGAAAAATGAATTTATATGGCTAAGAGACTTCAAAGTTAGTTAGGAGTTCATTCTAGAAGTTATGCTTATGCATGCCTCAGCAGGATGTCATTGATTGCCACAGTAAATATTGCTAGAAACAGTGGGGCTCCTGAGGACTATGGAGACATCCAGACACTATAGGGAGGGGAGACAGTTCAGGAGTTTGGCAACTTTCCAGTGGGCTCTACTGTGGAATTTATACTCCCCAGTGTGACAGAGTTAGAATCAGGTGTGGTTCCCTTACACATGGCTCTTCTGCCCCTTTGATTTGAATTAAGAGTTAGATTTGAGATGATAGGTTTATGTCCAAGAGACTTAAATCTCTGGGCTTTCCATGTACCAGTTGGGCCCTTAAACTCAACAGAGTTGCTTCAACACCTACTCTCCAGTTCATTGGACTCCCCTAGAACAATGAACAGGGAAATTATGATGAACAATGACTGTCCCAAGGAACAGAGAGAGTCTACAATGCAAGCAAGATAGTCTCACCCATCTGCCCCATGAGATCTAAGTCCCTTCTCAAGTAGAGGTTGAGTTGACATCACCATCCCAGAATCTTCAGTGTTTGGGAATGAATGATGCACTAGAGTAGAAATACTATTATTCTACAATACATTTGTGATTGTAGGAATGGTAGAATATTTATCATTGATTTGTACATTGTGGCCCCCAGAAGTTCTGAGGGTAGGGAGAGGGAAGAATAGGTGTAATATGTGGGAATTTTGGGGACTTTGGAATTCACCTGAATGACATTGAAATCTCAGATGCAGGCCATTATTTATCTTGCCATAACTTACAAAATTGTGTGGGAGAGAGATTAAATCATAATGTAAATTATAACCCACACTTAGTGTCAATGCTTCCATATATGTTCATCAATTGTAACAAATCTACCACTCTACTGAAGTATGTTGTTAATGTGGGAAAATATGGGAGGATTAGGGAGGGGGAATATGGGATTCCCCTATGTTTTCTATGTAACATTTATATAATAGGGTATAAATGCAAAATTATTGTTAGAAACAAAGAAAGCACTATATATTAATAAAAGGGATAATTTACCAAGAAGAAACATAAACATAAACATTTATTCATGTATTTTGGCTGCCACAAAATACATGAAAAAAACTTTGGAAAAACTAAGGGGAAAAATAGTTGCCTCTACAGTTATGGTGGGGGATTTAATACACCATAATCACGATTATATAGAACATCTTGACAGAGGATCAATAAATAAACAAATACCATGAATAATACCTTAGAGGATCTAGATGTAATAGATATATACAGAACATTTCACTCAAATGCAGCAGTATATACATTCTTCTTAAGCACACATGGATCGTTTTGCAGGATAGACCACATGGTAAGTCACAGACAATGTCTCAAGAAATTTAGAAAGATTGAAATTATACAAAGTAATTTCTCTGACCACAATGGAATTAAGCTGGAAATTAATAAGGGATAGAGGATCAAATTAGGCACAAAGATATGGAAGTTAAGCAATACACTCTTAGACAATCAATGCTTCAAGGAGGAAATTGCAATACAAATCAGTAACTACCTTGAAATGGGATGTAACAAATCAGTTCTGAGAGGGAAAGTTATAGCCATAAATGATTAGAGTAAAAAGCAGAAAGTTAAATTCAAAGATCTAAGTGTACACCTGGATGAAATAGAAAAAGAGCAACAAATTAATCTTAAAGCAAGCAGAAAAAAATGAAATAAAGATTGGAGGATAATTAAATGAAGTTGAGAATTAAAAACTCTAGAAAAATTCACAAAACCAAATGCTGATTCTTTGAGAAGGTTAATAAAATTGACAAACCCTTACCTAAATTAACTAAGAAAAAAAGAGTGAAGATGTAATTAAATAAAATAAAAAATGAGAGAGCAGTTATCTCTGATCACACAGAAATAATGAGTATCATAAGAGGATACATTAGCCATCTGTATGCCAAAAAGATGTATAACGTATATGAAATGGACAAATTTCTAGAAGCACACAAGCAATCTACATTGATGAAAGAAAAATTTGATGAACTCCAGCAACCAAACAAGAGTAACAACATTTAAAAAGCATTTGACAGAATACAATATCCTATCTAGATAAAAACAATTTAAAAGATAGGGATAGAAGAAACTTCCTCAACTTGATAAAGGGTATTCACAAAAAACCCTCAACTAATATTACAATCAATGGTGAAACGCTAAAGTCTTTCCCTCTAAGATCTGGAAAAAGACAATAATGCCCACTATCACTGTTCTTATTTACCATTGTGTTAGAAGTACATGCTGGAGCACTTATGCAAGAAAAATAATTAAAAGGATCCAAATTACAAAGGACGAAGTGAAAATTTCACTCTTTGTAAATGACATGATGCTATACATATATAGCCTTGATAAACTACAATAAAGATTAAAGAGCTGATAAATGAGTTTAGAAAAGTGGCAGGATATAAGATCAAGATGCACAAATCAGTAGCATTTTGTACACTAACAATGAGCAATCTGAGAAGGAATCAAGGAAAAATGGCATTCTCAATCACAACTGAAAAATCAAATATCTAGGAATAAACTTAACTAAAGATGTAGAGGACTTTACAAAGAAAATTTCACAAAGTTTTAAAAGTAAATCAAAGCAGACCTAAATAAATGGAAGAATATTCCAGGTTCATGAATTGGAAAACTAAACATCATTAAGATGTCCATCCTTCCCAAATTAATTTATAGGTTAAAAACAATCCCAATAAAAATTGCAACTACATTTTTGGTAATTGGGAAAGCCAATTCAATACCATGTACATGGTATTGGCACAAGGAGAGACATACTGACTAATGGAACAGAATTAAGATTTCTGATATAGATCCTCTCATATATGATCTACTGATATTCAACAAGGTCACCAAGGCACCTCAAATGGTTCAAAATGCCCTCTTCAAGAAATGGTTCTGGGAGAACTGAATATTTATATAAAAAAATGAGAGCATCCCCATCTCATTCCCTATACAAATTTAACTAAAGAAAGAGCAAAGACAAAACTACAACAGTCAAGATCATATATCTCCTTGAAGATAATGAAGGGAAACATCTAGGAGTTATTTTAGTAGGATATGGTTTCATAAACTTTATAACAAAATCACAAGCAAAAAAAAAAGAGAAAATAGGTAAATGGGACCTTCTCAAAACTAAAAACTTTTCTACTTCAAAGTAGTTTGTTCCAGAAAGTGAAAAGGCAGCCTATACATTGGGAGAAAATATTTAGGAACCACTTGTCCATTAGGTCCTAATATCCAGCATATGCAAAGAAATCCTACATCTCAAAAATAAAAGACAAACAACTCATTTAAAAAATGGGCATGAAATTTGAGTATAAACTTTTACTAAGAGGAAATACAAATGACTAAAATTCCCCTGAAAAGATGTTCAACACCACTAGTTATTAGGGTAATGCATATCAAAAGTACAATGTGATATCATTTGCACCTATTAGACTCATGGCTATTAAAAAACAGAAATATACATGTGTTGGAGAGGATGTGGAGAAATGGAAACACTCATCTACTACATATGAGAATGCAGAAAGGTGCCAATATTGTGGAGGACAATAAAGTGGTAACTCAGGAAGCTAAGTATAGAACTCACATATGATCCAGGAATGCCACGGCTTTGTTTATTCCCAGAAGATTTGAAAGTAGGGATATGACAAGATACATCCATACCAATGTTCATGGTGGCATTATTCACTATTGCCAAAAGTTGGAAGTAACCCAAGAATCCAAAAGGAGATGAATGCATTAGCAAAATGTTTTATATACATACAAAGAAATATTACTCAGCTGTAAATTTTTCTTCAACATCCAAAGATATGAGCCATTCTGAAAGGCAATACTCCATTCAACTGGCTATTTTCTATAAAGCCTGGGGTTTGCTAGGTATTAGCAATGATGCTTTTCATTTTCATACTTTTCCACTTTAAACCTGGCAACTCTCTGATTTCTTAATCTGGATGCCCAAGGTATGCCTTTACTTTGTCCCAGCCTGAATAATGGATGCCAGGGATAGCTAGGGGAGTATTCATAGCTGTATTTATGAAATATTTAAAATAGAAGTTAAGTTTCCAGATAAGGGTAGTCTGATCCCTGGTTCTTATGAACTAAGCAACCACGTAGAACTGGTGGCTAGATCCCAGGTAAAGTTTCCTGGAAACATAGAGATAAACCATATCATCAACTGCTAGGGAAATGGAATAAAGAAGAATAGATTTGAGGGGAACATTCTCTCAGTACAGCTTTGAATGCATCCAACAGATTTTGATACATGGTGTTGTCATTTTCATTCATTTCAAGGTAGTTATTTGTTTTTTTTGCAATTTCCTCCCTCACCCAATAAGTGTCTAAGAGTGTATTTTTAAAAATTTCATATCTTTGCTTTAATCTGTTTCTTTGCCCCTTACTGATTTCCAGTTTCATTCCATTGGGGTCAGAGAAATTACTTTGCATAATTTCAATTTTTCTGAATTCATTGAGATGTGTTCTGTGAGCTAGCATGTGGACTATCCTGGAGAATGACCCATGTGCAGTCAAGAAGAAAGTATATTTCATCATATTTGGGTGTAATGTTATGCATATGTTTATTAGGTTGAGATCCTCTATTGCATTATTCAAAGTCTTTGTTTCTTTGTGATTCTCTGCCAAGATATTCTGTCTAATGGTGATAATGATGTATTAAAGTCCCCCCCCCCATAATTATAGAGGCATCTATTTCTCCACTAATTTTTTTCAATGTTTGTCTCATATACTTTGAGGCAACTTGGTTTGGTGCATAACGGTTTATGATTGTACTTTCTTCTTGGCAGAGTATCCCCTTTATTAATATATAGTGGCTTTTTTGTCTTTTACGACTGTTTTTCATTTAAAGTCTATTTTGTCTTATATTAGTATAGCTACTACTCCCCCATTTTGTGGTTATTGTTTGCTTGTAAAATTGTTTTCCAACCATTCAGTTGCAACATCCTTGCCATGGGAATAAGGAGAGTTTCTTGTAGACAGCACATAGATAGGTATTACTATAAAGGCAGGAATTACATTAGCCATATTTTCTTTAGGTTAAAAAGAGATTTTCTACACTTTCTTCCCACCTTCTCTCTCCTGTTTTTTCCTATCAACCTGAAGAGCTTCCTTTAGTATTTCTTGATGGGCAAGTTTCTTGTTGACAAACTCTCCTAATTTCTGTTTACCAGTGAATATTTTGAATGTTCCCTCATTTTTGAATGCTCATTTTGCTGGTTACAGTATTCTTGGTTGGCCATTATTTTCTTTTAGCACTTCAATTATGCCATAGCACTTCTTTCTCACCTCCATGGTTTCACAAAAGAAATCAGTGCTTAATTTTATTGAACTTCCATTTTATGTAATGGATCTCTTTCTCTTGCTGCATTCAGTATTGTCTCTTTGTCTTGCACAACTGATAATTTGAAAGGTATATGTCTCAGAGTAGGCCTGTTAGGATTTATACTGTTTGGAATGCACTATATTTCCTGGACATGTATATCCAAGTCCCTTAAAAGAGTTGGGAAATTTTCATGCCACGATTTCCTCCAACACTGCCTCTCTACCCTTTAACTTCTGTTCTCCCTATGTGATGCCCATCATGCATATGTTTGTGAATTTCATGTTGTCTTTCAATTCCCTGAGTCTCTCCTAATTTTTTAAATCTATTTTATCTATATGTTCTATCTGTGTGATTTCAGAAGTACTATCTTCAATGTCACTAATTCATTCCTCTGCTTGTTCAAATCTTGCTGTTATGTGCTTCCATCATATATATAATTTCATCCACTATGTCATTTATCACAATCAGATTTGTTATCTTTTTATATTTGTTCATGATTTCTTCTGTATGTTCCCTCACTCTCTTCTAATCTTTTCATTCACTTCATTTAGTGGACTCATGATATTTGTTTGAACATCCTTGATTAGTTCTTCCATGTTTGTCATCTCCTTCTGTTTTTAAGTTTGCTCACTATAAAGGGCCATGTCTTCCTGTTTCTGTGTATGGCTTGTAATTCTGGTGTCTAGTCACCTTCTTATCTTGATGGGCTTATTCAGATGGTTAGCTTCTCTTTATTATCTGGGGTTTATTTTATTTTGTTTTGTGTTATGGTTACTTTTTGTCATTTCATTCCACTTATTCTGTATAATTGTTGTCTGTGTTCCCCCCATAAAATATTAAGACATAGAAAAGGAAAGAAAAGAGAAGAGAAAAAAATTAAAAAAGGAAAAGATGGAAAATGAACTTTAAAGGACGAGGTAGAAAAGAAAAAGTAAACATGTATTAAGTGAAAAATGAAGAAAAATAAAAATAATTAAAAATAAATAAGGTGGAATAAAAAAGGGAGAAAGGAAAAAATTGAATGAAATAAAAGACCAGAAAGTTGAGAAGAAAAAAAGTGTGGAGTAAAGAAGAGAAGGTGGAACTACCTAAAAGCACAGGAAGAGGGAAAACTAACTAACTAAATAAATAAATAAAAACTAGAAAAAAAAAGAGAAGAAAAGAAGGAAATAAAGCAAGACCACCAAGAAAAAAAGGTTTCCCTCTCAGGCCACTAGCAGCCACTTTAGGCTGCTGCTACTCACCAGTCACTTTACAGCCTGTCTTCCCCAGGTAAGGTACATTAATGTAGAGAAAAGAATAAGGAAAAAAATTAAAAGTAACAAATCAAATTACCAAAAGGAAATATTATTCAAAGTTCCCTGTTCTGAAGCTTCTGTCCTTCAACCCTTGCTCTTTGCAGCTCCTGGAGTGCCTCTCTCCACCCTTTTATCATTCAGGCCTTTTGGGCTTTTTAAAAGGAGATACTGGTGATTTAACCCAGGACTCCACCAATTAGGTTAAACATTTAAAGTCTTCTGAAGGCTTTTTTTCTGCCTTTTCCAGCTTTCAATTACCTCAGGCCAATTTGGCTTCTTATATTTTACCAATTGCCCCTCCAGTCTTCCTGCTTTCCAGGGCTGTTAGGTACCTGTCAATACCCACGCCCCCACACATTGACCCAGTTCCTCTCTCTCCCAGGGCAGGTGCATGTGGCAGCCTACCTGATAAGTTTCCCCCTCCCTTCTCCTGGAATCTGTTTCAGTTCAGGCTGGTGGTTTTTTTGTTGTTGTTGTCTGCCCACCTTACTTTCCCTTCCCCTACAGTTTTCTCCCCATGAGTTGTCCTGGCACTAGTACCCCACACCTGATAGTCCCACAGCTCCCCACCCTCAAGAAACTCCTGGTTAAGAAGATGCTCCCCTGATCACTGCAGGTGGGGAACTTAACTCACTCTAGGAGCTGCTGAACACTGGTCTTCCAGCCAGGTCTCTTCCTTGGGTTACCTCACCCTCTGAGCTGGCTTATGTGTCCTGTCTCCTATGGATTTCCTCCCTCACCCTAACCCCACAGCCAACTGAGTCCCCATCTCAAGCTGTCCTTGCCAATTGCCACGGCAGTCCTACAGCTTCCTTTCTGCCTAGTGAATCTGCCTACCTTTCCACAGTTTCCAGAGGAGGATTGAGCTGGCCATTCCCCACTCTGCCATCTTTGAGCTCCAAATGCATGTTCTTCCTACAAGAATCAGATGTTATTATATTTGTTATACTTAGAAATTTAATCAAATCATGAATAAGTAATTAGAACCTCAAGTCATCCTTTGACATCTTAGCTAATTTTGATACTTCATAATTTACTTCAATGAACTTTTGCATTTCTTGAACCTGGTAATCCTTTCATTAAAGACTCTTCTAGTAATATTCTTAACATCCATTCGATGATTGTCTAAACAATTGACAGCATCTTCCTTAATGAAACCAACATGTATGCACACAGGTACACAGAGGGCTAAGCAGAAAATAAATATAAGATTTTAGCTTACCAAGTTGTGTGATAATGACAATAATATAGTGCAATGAAAAACAAGCCAACAGCCTGCCAACTGTGGCCTTGGCTAAGATTAAATATATTTCATTTTACTTTACCTCACAATTTTTTAGTCATTTCCAGTTTCAAATTCAATCCACCATTGCATTAATCATACAATGTTATCCATACTTAAATTCTTGCCCTTATTAATTCTTTTTCTGGCTTCCTCAATATGGGTTACTGAGTTACAAAGAGACATTGAGAGAATCCACAGTTAAGAAAAAGGAGAGGGAGGACATTTACCCTAAAACAAAACATCCTTTCAAATTTAGGCTTTACAGCTTGAACACCAGGGCTAGAAAATGAGCTCAGGAAATTCAAAGTCATAGCTAAAGATTTTCTATGGAATTTTTGTCATATGCATTCTTGAGGTTGCCATTCACTGTATCCAAGGAAAAGAAGAAAAACAACTGATGAAATAATATTTATTCATATATTGTTGTACTCTAGCTCCAAATTAGCCTACCCAAAGTAACTTAGAGAAGAAAATTCTCTATTGTCCCCTGAGTGTCCTATCTGGGAAGCACATAACCTTCCCTCCCTTGAGCAATCTTCCAAGGACAAGGACATCTCAACCCTACAGCTGTGTCCTGGGCTATCAGGATGCCGCATACCAAGGGAGTTGTGCAGACACTAGCTAACCACCAAAATCCGCTTCTGTACACCCTGCTTGCTTGCAAACTGCATCAGCAACCCCCTATAAAAGGGAGCCATTTTAGAACCTGGGGGCTGCAGTTCTCTCCTGCATGAGGTGTGCTGCAGACGTCTGTGGGCTTAGATCAATAAATTTTATAAAAGTAACTAAAGTCTTAAAGTCTGAGTATGGTCGATCTCCTGGGTTAGAATATTTGGAGGCCCCAGCGAGATCAACCGCGAGGTCCTCCTTAATTGGGATTGACCTCCTCAGACTAGGTGGGAAGTGCCTCCACTTCCTCGATTTTGCTTTCGATTCGTGATCGGATTTGGACTAGGACTGTGGCCTCGAGGAATCTGGTAAGGGATTTTCCCTTTTGTGTTGGCTCCGGAGCATTTGTGGGGCTGTTGCAGGCGTGACGCCGTGGTACTGCACTCCCCGAAGCAGGGTCGGGACGCCCTCTCCTGATTTTGGAAACCGTTAGGTTTCACTTTGGTATTTGGTTGTGTGAGTGGAAGTGAGACTAGTCTCCAGTGTTTTGCTCATCTGTCTGTCTATGTTCAGTGTTTCTTAGTGTTTTAACTGTTTCAACCCTAACAGGATGAGACAAGGAAAATCCACTCCGCAGACTCCTCTTGAATGCATTCTTGCTAATTTTTCTGATTTCTTTAAGAGATCCTGTGACTATGGGAAGTCAGCAAATCCAGGCTTCCTATGGACCCTCTGTGAACTTGAATAGATTGGCCTTCCGAATAGATTGGCCTTCGGAAGGCTCATTTGATTTATCTCTGTTGTTTGCTATACGGTCTGTTGTTTATGGGGTTCCCCACCCCGACCAGATAGTTTATATAGATGTTCGGATTGACATTGTGCATGATAAAGAAGATTATATCCAGAAATGCCAGAAACCAAGGAAGGGGGATATGTATGCAAGGGTAGGCAGGAAAACCATTTTAGTAACTGCCCCAAAACCTCGAGGGGCATGGGATCTCCTGAAAGAAAAGGAAGATGGGAAACCAGATAAACAGAAACCCCGTTTATATCCTTTTCTGCTGGGAGAAACTGATGATATAGCTGAAAGCTTATTTAACCCCCCGCCTTACCCAAGAACTCCCTCGCAGCAACAGGCCCCGGGGCACACGCCCCAAGGGGAAATCCAGAGTCCTCCCCACACGAGAGGGGGGACTCCCTATCAGCCCCCTCCCCCAGGGCCTGATTCCTCAGTGCCCCTGTTGCTGTTCAGGGAAGTTCCTCCTCAACCAGGGGTGCCTCCGGGCCATATTCGGATGATTTATGTCCCATTTTCCACCTCTAATCTCTATAATTGGAAACACCAGAACCCTCCTTTTTCAGAGGACCCCCAGAGGCTGATTTCACTTTTGGAAACTATTTTCCGCACTCATCAGCCTACCTGGGATGATTGTTAGCAGATTTTACAAACTTTTTTCACTTCTGAGGAGAGGGAGAGAATCCTTCGAGAGGCTGCTAAGATTATCTTGGGGGACAATGAGGGGGACTCCCAGACTAGGAGGGATGAATTGGAGGAATCACTCCCTTGGAGTCCTCCCCGTTGGAACCCTAACACTGATGTAGGGATGACAGCCTTGCGCCACTATCACCAGTCTCTACTCAGGGGTCTAAGGGCAGCAGCTAAAAAGCCTACTAATTTAACTAAGGTTAGTGCAGTCATGCAGGGTAAGGACGAGTCCCTGGCTGCTTTCTTAGAGAGATTGTTGGAGGCATATCGAATGTACACTCCCTTAGACC
>JAQZBX010012084.1:0-41757 GCA_029593785.1 Cabassous unicinctus | reverse complement strand
TGCTGTAATTGTCATGCAAATTACACCTTTATATATTGTATTCCCACCAACATGGAATTATAATTATTATAATTATAGTTCTAATCAGCTGCCTTTTAAATCAAGAGAAAAAAATATTTAAAAACAAAATACATTTATCCTGTTTTTTTAACTTACTATGTCATTACCTTTACTAGATCTCTTCATTTCTTTTTGTGGATTTAAGTTACTGTCTAGTATCCTTTCATTTCAGTCTGAAGGACTCCCTTTGGTATTTCTTATAGGGCAGGTGTACTAGCAATGAATTCTCTCTTATTTTGACTATCTAGGAATCTTATTTTTACCTTTATTTTTGTTTTTATTATTATTTATTAATTAGATAAGTTTTTAGGTTTACATAAATATCATGCAGAAATTACTAACTTCCCATATACCCCCTCACACCATAGTTTTTGCTATTATTATTTTTTTTTAAAGAAACTTTAGATGATATAAATGTTACATCACAAATATATGGAATTCCTATATCATTCACCCCCCCACCCCCACTTTTCCTTATTAACAACATCTTTCATTAGTGTGGTACATATGTTACAATTAATGAACACATATTGAAGAACTGCTACTAACCATGGTCTATAGTTTACTTTATGGTTTATATTTTGTACCATACAATTTTATAGATTTTGACAAAATGTATAATGGCCTGTATCTGTCCTTGCAATGTCATACAGAACAATTCCAATGTCCCCAAAATGCCCCATGTTACACCTATTCTTCCTTTTCTCCCCTCAGAACCCCTGGTGACTACTGCTGTATCACTGTTACAAATTTTATCATTACTAGAATAATAATAAGTCTACTTTAGTCCATAGTTGCATTCCTCTCTTATGTTAGTTCATTCCTCAATCTTGAGGATTTTGGGATGGTGTTGCCCACTCTGTTTCTGATTGAGAGGAAGCTTAGATCCCATGGGGTAGAGGGGTGGAAACTGTCTTGTTTGCAGTTGTAGATACTTTGTTTTTTTGGGATGGGCATTGTCCATCATCATCCTTTTGTTAGGCATGCTGGGTGAGTCCAACGAACTGGAGAGTAGGTGTTGGCTGCAACTCTGCTGAGATTCAGGGCTCAACCAGTGTATGAACAGCTGGAAGATTTAAGTCTCTGGGATGCATATTTAATGGGTATAGTGCTAATTATAGGTTCAAATAAAAGAGGCATAGGAGCCATGTGTAGGAAAATTATAAATGACCCTAATTCTGATACATTGGAGGGATAGGTTATTGTATATTCTAAGGTAATACCCACAGACAAGGTGCTGAATTTCCTGGGATTGTCTGCCCTGCCTATAGTGTCTAGATGTCTCCAGAGCCCTCAGGAGCACCCCTGCTTGAGGAACTGTTTACTGTGGCAGTCAGTGATATCCTCTTGAGACCTGCATAGGCATAACTTCTGGAATGACCTTCCAACTCACTTTGAAATCTCTTAGCCATAAAAACTCATTTGTATTTAATATTTCCCCCTTTTGGTCTAGGTCCTTTTCCAGTTGCATTGTTAGTTGGCACTTGGTAATAATCCCTCGGTGCCAGGGAGTCTCATCCCTGGGAGTCATGTCCCATGCTGGGGGAAAGGTAGTGAGTTTATATGCTGAGTTACTCTTAGAGGACACATTTGAGCAACAAGGAGGCTTTCAGGAGGTAATTCTTAGGCAATATATAATACTAAGCTAAGTTTCAATTTCACAAGAAGGAGGTTCATAAGTACAAGCATCAATATCAAGGGTCTGGCATATTGGTCTGTCCTCCTTCACTAGGCACTGCCCCTGTACTCTAGGGATTTTTGCCACTTATTAGAGAATGTAGCAGGACTCCCAGGATGGGAATTCAATATTTTTTGCTTATTATGTGGCCCTCCACCCACCGAGACAACACGCCATGACCTCTTGAACACATTCATATTCCATAGAGGCATGCCCCAGGTGCACCCCTATCCAAACATCCCCACACCACTGACACCCCACAACAATGATCCTCCCCTGCCACAGTTGTGACCCTTCTATAATCCAAAACCTTCCCCAAAACAAAGTAAAATAATAATAATAATAATAATAATAACAAATAAAATACAAAAACAAGAAAACAATTTTTTTCATTTCGTCTTTCATTACCGTAAGTTATCTTTTTTTTAAAAGAATGTGTTCTACAAACACTTCATTTTCAGATATTTCTTTATTTGAGAGTGAGAATGAGAGAAATAGTTGTTTTTTGTTTTGTTGTTTTGAGGTACCAAGGCTGGGGAATGAGCCTGCGACCTCATATGTGGGAAGCTGGTGCTCAACTGCTTGAGCCACATCTGCTCCCAAGATCTGTTATCTTTTATATACAGTGACAGTTTCTTCTGTATGTTCCCCCAGTGTCTCATTTTTTTTCAATTCATTTTCAAAGAAGCTATAGGTTACAGAAAAGTAACATCAAAGTTATAGGGGATTCCCATATACCCCACCCTCTTCCCCTCTCACTTTTCCACTATTAGTAATATTTTACATACTTATGGTACATTTGTTACAATTGATGAACATATATTGAAGCATTGCTACTCGCCATGGTCAGTGGTTTACATTGTGTTTTACATTTTGCAAAGTACACTTTTATGGATTTTGACAAAATGTATAATGACCTGTATCTGTCATTGCAAGATCATGCAGAACAATTCCAATGTTCTAAAAATGCCCCATGCTCCATCCATTCTCCCCTCCTCCTCCCCTCAGAATCCATGGTAACCACTGGGTTGCAATTTTTGAAGAATAGGGTTCATAGTTACATGCATTAATATTGAGGGCTTGGTATATTAATCCATCTTTTATTAAGCACTGCCTATGTTCTCGAGAGACTCTTACCCCTCTATTTCAGAACCTAGCAGGACTCCCCAGAACGGGAATTTAATATTTTCTTTTTTATTTTGTGGGTCTCCACCCACTAAGATAACACCCTATGACAAGATGAACACTTTCAGATTCTGTAGAATCATGCCCCAGGTGCACCCTATCCCACATATCTCCCCACCCCTGATGCCTTGCACCAATAACCCTCCCCTGACATATTTTCCAGAACATTCCCAGGATTGTAGTTTTAACCACAGACCTACAAATCCCCAGAATTCACCTGTTCCTTCATCCAGCCCTCCCCCCAGTTCTGTGGATAGTCCAACCCCAACCCCCCCACCCTGCTCACCCTCACATTCCAGCACCATTGACTCACTCATATTATTAATTCTTTGTATTTATGTGCTACCTTTGTTACAATTGATGAACCAATAGTATTATATTTATACCATTGATTATAGTCCATAATTTACATAAAGTTTTACTGTTTGTATTGTACATAAATGTTTTTAAAATGTTTATTCTGGTAACATATATAAATTCTAAAGTTTCCCCCTTGAACCATGTTAAAATATACAATTCAGTAGTGTTAATTACATTCACAATGTTATGCTACCCTCACTACAATCCATTGCCCAGTCTTTTTCCATCATCCCAAACAGAAACTCTGTACCAATTAAGGATTAACTCCCTGTTATTGAAGCACACCTGAGCCCCTGGTAACCTATATTCTGGTTTCTGAGTTGATGGATTTGCTTAAATAATTATTTCATATTGTTAGATCATACAATATTTGTTTTTTTTTGTGTGTGTGTGTGTGTGTGTATTCTTTATTTCACTCAACGTGATATCTTCAAGTTTCATCATGTCATCACATGTATCATTCCTTTTCATGGCTGAATAGTATCCTATTATATTATATATATGCACACACATACACCACATTTTTGTATCCATTCATTTGTTGATGGATGCTGGACACTTTGGTTGCTTTTATCTTTTGGCAATTATGAATAATGTCACTATTAGCATTGGTGTGCAAATATCTGTTTAAGCCACTGCTTTCAATTTTTTGGGGGGTATAAACCTAGAAACAGGATTGCTGGGTCATATGCTAATTCTGCACGTAGCATTCTGAGTAACTGCCAAACTGTTTTCTACAGTAGCTGCACCGTTTTATATTGCCTCTCAGCAATGAATTTGTGTTCCTGTTTTTCTCTGCATCGATCCCCAATACTTATTTTCCATTTTTAAAGAACAGTACCATTTTAGTGGGTGTGAAATGGTATCTCATTGTGATTTTCGCTTGCATTTCCCTAATGTCTATAGATGTTAAGTATCTTTTCATGTGCTTATTGGCCACTTGTGTATCTTCTTTGGAGAAATATATATTCAAGTCTTTTGCCCATTTTTTAATTGTGTCGTTTGTTTTTGAGTTGTAGGATTTATTTATATACTCTGGATATTAAACCCATATTGGATCTGCATTTTCCAAGTATTTTCTCCCTTTCTCTAGATTATCTTTTTGTTTTCATGATGAAGTGTTTAATTTTGTTGAAGTCCCATTTATCTATTTTTTTCTTTTGATCTTGTACTTTGGGTATAAAGTCTAAGAAATCATAGCCTAACACAAGATCCTGAAGATGTTGCTCTATGTTTTCTTCTGAAAGTGTTATAATGTTGGTTTTTATATTTAGGTCTTTGTTCCATTTTTGGTTAATTTTTTGTATGTGGTGTGAGGCAGGAGTCCACCTTCATTCTTTTTCATATGGATATCCAGTTTTCCCAGCACCATTTGTTACGAGACTGTTCTTTCTCTATTGGGTGGGCTTGGCACCCTTGTCAAAAATCAGTTGGCCATAGATATAAAGGTTTATTTCTGAACTCTTAGAAATTGGCCTATATGTCTGTCCTTGTGCTGGTACTATGCTGTTTTGATTAATATAGCTTTCTCATGAGTTTTAAAATCAAGAAAAATGAGTACACCAACTTCGTTCTTCTTTTTCAAGATGGACTTGGCTATTCAAGGCCCCTTACCCTTCCATATAAATTTGATGTTTGGCTTTTCCATTTTGTACAAAAGGCTGTTGGAATTTTGATTGGGAGATCATTGAACTTGTAAATGGCTTTGGGTAGAATTGACATATTAACAATATTTACTCTTCCAATCCATTACATGGAATGCCCTTCATTCATTTAGGTTTTCTTTGATTTCTTTTAGTAATGTTTTATATTTTTCTGTGCAAAAGTCCTTTACATCCTTGGTTAAATTTAATCCTAGATATTTGATTCTTTTAGCTGCTATTGTAAATGGAATTGTTTTATTGATTTCCTTTTCAGATTGTTCATTATTAGTATATAGTTATACTACTGATTTTGATTTACAAAAAAGCTTGCAAAGATAGTACACAGAATTGCCATATACACCACACCCAGTTTTTCCTTTTGTTAACATCTTTGTTATATCCAATTAATCAATATTGATACTTCATTATTTATTAAAGTCCATACTTTGTTTGTCCTCAATTTTTACCTAATGACTTTCTCTGTTCCAGGAGCCCATCCAAGGTGCCACATAACATTTACTAGTAATATCTTCTTAGACTACTCATGATTTTTTTTAAACTCTTGCACATATTTTAATAGATGTTTTAATTTTTTTTTCTATTTTCATTCTCTGTCATTTCTGTGTCTGTTTCTGCTCTTTCCCCTGGTTATGGGTCATATTTCCCTTCCTCTTTGTATATATATATAAACTCTGGATTCCACACTCCTTAACAGAAACTGAATTAAATTTTCTTTTTATTAGAGAAGTTGTGTGTCTACAGAACAATCATGCATAAAGCACAGGATTCTCATATACCACACTATTATTAACACCTTGCATTGGTATGGTACATTTGTTACAATTAAATATAGTACATGGTTTAACTTAGGGACCACTGTTTGCAAAGTGCAATTTCATGATTTTTAATTTTTTGTTCTATCACCAAATATACAACCTAACATTTCCTCTTTTAACCACATTCAGATATATATTTCAATGCTGCTAATTACGTTCATATTGTTGTTCTACTATTACCATCATCCATCACCAAAACATTTCTATCTTTCAAAATAGGAACTCTGTACATTTTAAGCCTTAACTCCCTATTCCCTATCCCCACCCTGTCTCTTTGTAAAGTATATTTTTAGATTCTGACTGTATGAGTTTGCTTACTCTAATTATTTCATATCATTGAGATCATACAATATTTCTTTTGTGTCTGACCTGTTTCACTCAACATGATGTCTTCAAGTTTCATCCATATTGTTGCATGTATCAGGACTTCATTCCTTTTTAGGGCTGATTAATATTCCACGGTATGTATATACCACATTTTGTTTATGCATTGATTGATGGAGATCAATTGATGGTTGCTTCCATCTTTTGGCAATTGTGAGTTAATGCTGCGTTGAACGTCAGTGTGTAAATATCTGATTGAGTTCCTACTCTCAAGTCTTTTGCATATATACCTAGAAGTGGGATCACAGGGTCATTCGTAGTTCTCTACTTAACTTTCTGAGGAACTACTCAACTGTCTTCCATAGTGATGCACCATTTTACATTGCCACTAGGAGTGAATGAGTGTTCCTATATCTCTGCATCCTCTCCAACACTTGTAATTGTCTATTTATTTTTTAAAAATTGTAGCAAGGGACCCACAATGGGAGCACTGGCTGGCTACACACTATGCTGGAGAGGGGTGAGACTCTAGCATAGTCTAACAAGGTTGCCATGAGCTCCTCCTACAGTTTTTAAAATTTTTTTGTTATTTTTAAAAAAGCTTTAGATTATATAAATATTACATCGAAAATCAGGGGATTCCCATATACCCCATCCCTTCTCCCTCCCACATGTTCTCACATTAACAACATCTTTCATTGGTGGGGTACATTTGTTACAATTGATGAACACATACTGAAGCATTGTACTAACCAAGGAATATAGTTTACATTATAGTTTACACTTTGCCTCACACAATTCTATAGGTTTTGACAAAATGTATAATGGCCTTATTTGTCATTGCAATGTCATGCAGGACAATTCCAATGTCCCAAAAATACCCCCATGTTGTACCTATTTGTATTAGTCAGCCAAAGGGGTGCTGACGCAAAGTACCAAAACTTTGTTGGCTTTTAAAAAAAATTATTTATTTATTTATTAAAAGATAGTTAGATTACATAAATGTTACATAAAAAATGTAGGAGATTCCCATATGCCCCACTCCTTATCCTTCCCACATTAACAACATTCTTCATTAATGTGTACATTTGTTACAATTGGAGCATTGTCACTAAGTGTGGATTATAGTTTACATTATAGTTTAAACTCTCTCCTGCACAATTTTGTAAGTTATCATGAGATATATAATGGCCTATATCTGCCATTGCAATGTCATTCAGGACAATTCCAATGTCCCAAAAATGCCCCCATATTACACCTACTTTTTCCCCTGTCCTTCCCTTCAGAATCTCCGGTGGCCACTGCCTCCACATCAATGATAAAAGTTCTTCCATTGCTGAATACCAATAAGTCTATAGTAGAATAACAGTAAGTCTACTCTAGTCCATCGTTCATTCCCCAATCCTGAGGATTCTGGAATGGTGATGCCCACTCCACCTCTAATTAAGAGGGGGCTTAGATCCCATGGGGCAGATGGATGGGACTTTCTTGTTTGTAGTTGTAGACTCTCTCTGTTCCTTGGGACGGTTGTTGCCCACCATCATCTCCTTGTTAGTTGTCCTGGATGAGTCCAATGAACTCTGTTGAGATTCAGGATCCAACTGGCACATGGACATAAAGATTGATTTTATTTATTCCCCCCCTCGTTGTTTGTGCCCACTGTCTGCTCTCTGTGTCCATTTACTTTGTGCTCTCGGTGTCTGCTTGTCTTCTCTTTAGGAGGCACCAGGAACTGAAGCTGGGACCTCCTGTGTTGGAGAGAGGCACTCATTTGCTTGCGCTACCTCAGCTCCCTTTTTGGCTTTTATAAAGGGTATTTATTTGGAGTAGAAGCTTATAGTTACCAGTCCCTAAAGAGTCCAACTCAAGGTACCATAAGAGGTACTTTCTCACCCAAAGTCTGCTGCCATATGTTGACTCAAGATGGCGGGCAATGTCTGCGAGGGTTCTGCCTTCCTCCTTCCTCTTAAGGCTCCGTGGTCCCAGCTTCTTCTATCTCAGCTGTAGGCTGGCATAAGGCTCATCACTTTCCCCAGGGCTCATTTCTTTCTGGGCTCAGCTGCTCTGGTATCTCCACAAGGTCAGCTGTAGACTATCAGGCTCATCTCTCTTCCCAGGGCTGTGTCTATGGAGCATCCTCTCTTCCTTCTTCTGTGTTCTCCTTCTCCATGTATTTACTTCCATGTGAGCATCTATTTTATCCCCAAGGGGACTGGTACTTTACACTGAGTTGCACTCTAATGACATGGTTGGATCAGAGCTCTTGTCTTAATTTAATCAGACATCTCAGCTGAATCTAATACAATCTAAGGATTACCACACTAGAGGAACTGACCAGTTTACAAACATAATCTATATTTCTTTTTGGAATCCATAGATAATATCAAACTGCTGCACTATTCTTCCTTCTGCCTCCCCTCAGAACCTTTGGTGGCCATTGCCTTTATATCAATGATACAAGTTCTTATATTGTGATAATAATCATAAGTCTACTTTAGTCCATAGTTGCAGTACCCCCTTATCTTTGTTTATTCCTTAATCTTGAGGATTTTGGGATAGTGATGCCCACCTGTTTCCGATTGAAAGAGGGCTTAGCTCCCATGCGTCAGATAGATGGAACTGTATTGCTTGCAGTTGCAGACAGTCTCTGCTTCCTGGGATAGGCACTGTCCATCACCATCCTTTTGTTAGTTGTCCTGGGTGAGTCTAATGAACTGGTAAGTGGGTGTTGCAACTCTTCTGAGATTCAGGGCTTAACTGGCATATGAGCAGACTAGGATTTAAGTCTCTGGGATATATATTTAACAAGTGTAGTGCTAATTATAGGTCCAAGTAAAAGAGGCAGAAGAACCATGTGTAGGGAAATTATAAATGAGTCTAAATCTATAACATTGGGGAGCATATATTCCAAAGTAAGGCCCACTGATGGGGGCTGAATTCCTGAGATTGCTGCCCTGCCTATAGTGTCTGGATATCTCTAGAGCCCTCAGAAGCTCCCTGTTTGAGGCACTATTTACTGTGGTAGTCAATGAGATACTACTGAGACACGCATAAGTGTAACCTCTGGAATAACCTCCCTACTCACTTTGAAATCTCTTAGCCATAAAAAATTCATTTGTATTTAATATTTCTCTCTTTTGGTCAAGGATTTTTTTCAGATTCATCACTAGTCTGTGCTTGATAATAATCCCTTGGTGCCAGGGAGGCCCATCCCTGGGAGTCATGTCCCATGCTGGGTGGAATGTGGCTTAGAGAGAGGCCACATTTGAGCAACAAGGAGGCTTTCAGGAGTGTAGTAGTTTGCTATTATTTATGAATTCCAAAAAAGATATTGATTATGTTTTTAAACTGGTCTGTTCCTCTGGGCATGATACCCTTTGATTGTATTAAATTCAAAGGTTTTATGTTTACTTGATTAAATCAAGATTAGGGCTTTGAGTCAACCACATCAGTAGGGTGTGACTCAGGGTTTACTCCCTGCCCCTCTGGTGGGCTGAAATAAATGGACACTCACTCAAGGAAACACACAGAAGAAGATACAGAAGAAGAGAGAACTTTGTCTGTTTTGATCCTGGAGTACGGGGAGAGATGAGCCATTCATCTGATAGTTTATAGCTGACCTTGTGAAGAGACCAGAGCAGGTGAGAAACCAAGAGAAATGAGCCCTATGCTAGCCTACAGTTGAGATCAGAAGAAGTTGGGCCCACAGAGCCTTAAGAGGAAGAAGAAAGGAGAGACCAGGCAGAGGTTGACTGCCATCTTGCTTCAACACATGGCAACAGACTTTGGATTGGGAGTAACCTTGAGTTGGACTCTTTAGGGCCTTGTAACTGTAAGATTCTACCCCAAATAAGTACCCTTTATAAAAGCCAACGGATTTCTGGCACTTTGCATCAGCACCCCTTTGGCTGACTAATACAAGGTGATAACTCTTAGGCAATATAAAGCTGCTTTTTATTAATTCAGCACTCACTCATTTACTGCAAACCTTTAACTCTTGTCTGGAGTTCTGAGGAAGATGGCTTTGCCAGTATTTGCTAATTCTTTAAAGATTCTGTGAGAGAATGGCACCATGGGAATCTTATACCTCCATCTTAGTAGAGTGAATCTCCTTCTAATAAAATTTCTCATTTCAGTTATTGTTCTTTTCAATCCACAATTTCCATTTGGTTTTTCTTTTACACAATTTCTATTTCTTTACTAATATTCTCCATTTTGTGTGACATCATTCTCATAACCTTCCTTTCATTTTTTGTACATCATTTCTTGTAATTCTTCACACATATTTATAATAACTAATTTATAATCATTGTCTCTTAATTGCAGCATCTGAGCTTTGTCACAATTTCTATTGACTGCTTTTTCCCCCTATGCATGGGTCGTGCTTTTCTTGTGTCTTTATGACTTATAATTTCTTTGTTGAAAACTGGACATTTAAAATAATATAGTGTAGCAATTCTGGAATTCAGATCTCTCTCCATCCTAAAGGATTGCTTTGGTTGTCATTTGTTATTTTTTGTTGTTATTGCTGTCTGTTTGTTTAATGACTTTCCTGAACAAATTCTCTGAAATCATTATTCTTTATTTTTGCTGCCACTGACATCTTTGCTTGGTTAACTTAGTGGCCATCTAATGATTGGGCAGTGAATTCTGTAACTATCTTGAAGCAATACATATCCCAGCATTTGCTGAGGTTCTCTGTGAATGCATTGCAACATAGCTTACAACTCTACCTTAGCCTTCAATTCATGTTTGTGTAGAATGTCAAGGCCAGCCAGAAGTGAGAGATTAGGCCCCTCTCAGGTTTTTCCTGTGTATTGCATTGTCCTGCAAATGTCTGTGGGCTTTTAGATTCCCAGAAATATGCTGGAACTATACAGTGCTCTCTGTAGACATCTCATTTCCCAGTGTTTCCTTTACAGAGTTTTGGTCAGTCCCTTTTTTGCTCCAATTGGTATTGCCTCCTCAGTTAGCTATGCCAATAACTAATTACTGATGATTGTTTTCAACAAACATTCTAAGGACAGGGCTCTTTGCACTGAGTGAACTCTGAGTCCGGTCAAATAAAGACAAGCCTGACAATATTTTCCCCCACGGTGCTTCCAGACAGGTTAAATCATTATAGTAGTGGGATGGGACTTTTTCAGGAGCTTCAAACTCATTCTGCTTTCTCCTGCAGTTGCTGGGCTTCTGTTTTTCATAGATACCATAAGTTGTAAGGGTGTTGGCTTTAAAGCCTACTGTGGGGCTGTATAGAGTTGAATGGTAATATGGCAAGTTTAAATGCCAGAAACCTTTCTGTTTTTAGAGATTCAGCAATTTTTCTTGAATAAACACTCTTTCGTTTTTGAAAGGCTTTGGTTGGTACCCAAAGTTTTTAAAAAATGATTTTGATGGCTTTGCCAGTGTCCTCAGTGCTTTGATGGCAGAGGTCCTTATGCTGACATTTCAGATGTGCTTCCTCCCTACAAATGTAATTTAAAATGTTCTCATAGCCATATTAAAAAGGCAAAAGGGAACAGATAAATTAATTTTAATATTTTATTTAGCTTAATATGTACAAAATATTTTCATTTCAAAATCTAATCTTTCCTTTCTTCTTTTCCTATTAGTGTTGAAAGTGAAAATAAAGTTCAACCACTACTGCGTCCACTGTCTCCCCCTTTCCTATTACCACCTGGGGTAGGCTGAATAATGACTCCCAAAGATATTCATGTCCTTATCCCTGGAAACTTTGAATCTGTTCTCTTATATGGTCAGAGGAACTTTGTAATGAGATTAATTTAAGGATCTTGAGGTAAGGCGATTGCTCTGAATAATCTGAGTGGGCCCAATGTAATTACAGGGCCTTATAAGAAGGAGGCAGGAAGATCAGGTCAGTGGTAGGAGATATGATGACAAAGCAAAAGGTTGCAGTGATGTGAGGAAGGGGGTCACTAGTCCAGGATGCAGGTGGCCTCTAGAAGCTGGAAGAGGCAAGGGCATGGGTGTTCCCCTATGGTCTCCAGACTCTGCTGACACCTTGACTTTAGCCCAGTGAGACTTATTTTGAACTTGTGACCTTCAGAGCTACAAGATAATAAATTTATAGTGTTTTAAGCTACTAAGTTTGTTGTAATTTGTGACAGCAGTATTAGGAAACTGCACCTTAGTAGGCAAAAGGGATTGTAGTCATTTTTGCTTTTGTATAACAATTTTTTGTTAACATTATAGAACTCTTGTTCCATACAAGTGAGGGTCCATATCAATTCTAATTCAAGCATTACATCACTGGTGCACTTATTTTTGATTTCAGCAATTTTATTTTTAAAATGGATTTTCATAGGGTCAGAGGACTGAAATGTTGCCAGAATGTTGGCACATGGCTAGAAATTTTAGGGTAGCTCTAAAATTTGTCTATTTATCTCTAAAGTTCCTGGAACATTGTGTCTTCTTGGTTAGAATAGTTTGTTTGTTTTCAGTACAATCAATTCTTCCTGAAACGGAAACATTTATATAGGATAGATAAATGATAATTCAGATACATTCTGAGGTTTTCTCCAAAGGAAGTTGCAGAAACTTAAACCATGATTTGAAATAATGTAAATCATTGAGTCTCTTCTGAAATGATGACTTCCTTCCCACCAAATAGCTCTGTATTTATTTTATAACTGATTTTATTCAACTCAGGCCAGACCGCAATAGTAAAATGAATACATTCTCCTTCTGCTCTATCTACAGAGCCAGTTTGAGTCTGAAATTTGCACTTCTCTGAGTAAAGGCATGTTTTTTAAATTCTCTAACTGTAGTTTCAGGCTCAGTGTATTCAGATATGTTGTCTCGACTTTGATAATAATGTACTATATTGTAAGATACTAAGGGAAAACCAAGTGGATTTATCAATCTTTTAACTACAGAAGCAGCTCATTGAATCTCTCTGTTTCTCTGAAATTGGTACCTCACTGAAAATTTAGTTTATTTTGATATATATTCTGCTTCACCATCTAAATATCTCCAAACTGTGGCCAATTGATTTGTAACAGCATGAAAATAATACACAATCTAGGGCAGTTCTTCCATCATATTGTGTAATAAAGCTGATTTGCAATATTCAAAGCATAAATATTCCTTTCCATGGAATCTGGACTTAATAAGCATCCTTTTTGTATGATTTAAATAAACTTTAGAATTTTTAAAAACTTTTTTTTTTCTGTTTGTGGCCATATTTGGTAATAAGCGTTTTCCCATTTTTAAACCAAACTGAAAAATTTTATGGTAACTTGTTAGGTTTTATTTGTCACCACTATGATTAGCTAGCTATTGAAATATTTTTTAAAATTTATTTAAAATTTATTTTAGTTTTATTATTGTTAAAATTTCACGTTGAGTATGCCTTGACAACCAGGTAGAATGAACTTGGTCTCTAAGCAGCACCTTGAGCCAATTCTCAAACTTGGATAAATACTGTAATCACCTGGAAAGTTAAAAATACTACTCATGCCAGTGTCTCACTCCAAGAGATTCTAATTTAATTGGTATGGGATATGGCCTGAGCATTGAGAGTTTCAAATGCTCACTAAATTATTCTAATGTACAGCAAAATATAAGAACTGCTGTTGTACAAAATGACTCCCAAGCTTATGGTGTATAAAATTCACCAGAGAGCTGTTTTCAAAAACAGATTCCTGGGCTTCATATTCGAGCATGCAAACTCACTGGGTCTGGGACAGGACTCAGGAATCTGCATTATCAAGCAAAACACACCCTAGGTGAGTTTGATGCAGTAGACTATGGGCCATATTAAAAAAAAAAAAAGTGTGTCTTATAGTTAAACTAGAAGGCATATGTCTTCCACATAGAGGCTTCTTAGATAGTTTTACTATCTTAGAAGTGTCATCTTGAAACATTTTTTTTTAGTCTATTTATTTATTTTTTAAAAGATACTTAGATTACATACATGTTACACAAAAAATATAGGGATTCCTATATGATCTTGGTACTCTTAAAGTTCAAATGGCATTAACTGGCAATCCCACTTCTAGGTATATGCCCAAAATAATTGAAACAGGGACTCAGACAGATATTTATATATCAGTGTTCATAGCAGTATTATTCATAATAGCCAAAAGGTGAAAGCAACCCAAATTTAGACCAGCAGATGAATGGATAGGCAAATTGTAGTATATACATGCAATGGAATATTACTCAGCCTTAAAAGGAGTGAAGTCCTGATACATGACACTACATGGATGAACCTTGAAGACATGTTGAGTGAAATGTCAGACATAAAGGGCAGATATTGTATGATTCTACATATGTTAAATAGCTGGAATGTGCAAACTTATAGAGACAGAAAGTGGAGTACAGGTTACCAGAGGCGGGTTGGAGGGGGAATGGGGAGTGAATACATACTGGGTGCAGGTTTTTTGTTTGAGACGATGGGAAAGTTCTGGTACTGGATGGTGATGATGTGGGTACTGCAACATTTTAAATGTGATTACTCCACTGAATGGTATGCTTGGGAGTGACTGAGATGGGAAAGTTTATGCTGTATATCTGTTTCCACAATTTTAAAAAAAGAGCCGCTAAGGCGACCATGACAAATGCAATATATAATCCTGTACTGAATCTAATAATAGAATAGAAAAGACTCAAAAGGACATTATTAGGAAATATGAAAAATTGGAATATAGACTGTAAGCTTTCTATCAATGTTAAATTTCTTGAACTTGATAACTGTACTTAAGGTAGTTACATAGTGACTTATTCTTAGGAAAGGTACATGGAAGTATTAAGGAAAGGTACATGGAAGTATTAAGTGTACAAGAAGCATGATGTATACAGCCTACAATCAAATGTTTAAAATAGATAACTAGACAGATAGATGGATAGATGGAAAGATACATGATAGATAAATAGATGGATGGATGGATGGATAGAATGATATTGCAAATGCAGCAAAATGTTAAAACTGGTGGAGCTAGTTGTCTGTGGGGTGGAGGGGTATTTTGGAGTTCTCTGCCTGGGGTTTGTATTATTTTTGTAACTGTCCTGTAAGTTTTAAATTTCAGAATGAAAAGTTTAAGGAAAAAACCTTAAATGGCATTGAAATTCCCCTAAGTAATTTTTAATCCAGGCTGAAGTCATACTTGTAGCATACTTTTGTGGCTTGCCTGTAGGTTTAGTTATGGACCTCACAGTACTTCATGTCTGTGCTCTATAAGCCACCACGGGATCTTTAGCTGGACAGGGGACTGAAAAGCCTAGGGTGGTTTAAGAAGAATCCTAAGGCTTTACGATGGAATGATACATTGGACATGACTTTAGGCAATGAGGTGATGGATTAACTGAAAACCAGCAGCTTACAGGTCGGTATGATTTGCAGCCCTGAGGACTATGAGAACTCTTCATCCTGATCCTGGGACTTAGAAACAGCTGCAGAGAGAGCCAGGCCACTTGAGGAGAGACCATAGACACAGACCAACAAGCCACTCCCCATAGACTGGTGGCCAGAATTCACATATTGGTCTTTTCAATCACATTGACTCACATAGATATTTGATCAATCATGGCGTTTTTAAAAAAGAGTTTAAAATATGGCATAGCTATTAATTGGGAAATACGCTTTGCAAAAGGATGGATTATTAAATAGTTCTATGGTAAGCACATTTTTAAATTTGTGTAAAAAGCTATGTTTTATTAGTGCATGTGAAAATATCTATCATATAACCTGTTGAAATGTTTTAGTGATGTATAGAAAATAGAGATAAGTGCCCCATCCTTTGGTGTTTCTTCCAATTGACTATATTAGGGTGGAGTATAGTACTTTTCCTTACCATTAACAAAAGAAATATGTGGTTGAAAAAGTGCCAAAAATATACAAATGTGTGACTTGGAAAACGAAAGTCTTTCAAATTCCCGTCCTTAGTGGTAAGTGCTATTAAAAGCTTGGTGAAGAGCTTAGAAAAAAATTCCCATTGAAAGAATGCACTATTGAATCTTTCTTGAATTCCTTCTAGGCACACAAACTATTTTCTTTTAGTGGTAGAATCAGCTATAATATTATGGTTTTAGATGACACGTAAACTTGAGAATTCAGTGAGGTCCTAATGTAAAAAAGTTCCCTGTAAAAAATTAATTAACTGTTTATTTAGGCCTATAGATAGATTTTTGCTTGTTTGATGCTCACCCAACTCCCCTCCCCCTCCCTCATGTCTCTCCCCTACCAGGTGCTTAATTGCTGCATCTCTTTGCCTTTGGAGGTTCCATAGTGCAGGTACTGCTGGTGGTGGAAGCTTCCCGCAATTTACTTTGCTGCTTGGAGCAAGTGCTTTCAACTTTCATCACTCACTGCTTCTGAACTCTCCATAATCTACTGTTTTAGTTTCCTGAAGCTGCTCAGGCAAATACCATGAAATGGGTCAGGTAAAACAATGGGAATTTATTCACTTATGGTTTTGAGTGCGGGAAAATGTCCAAATCAAGGCATCGTCAAGATGATGCTTTCTCCTCGAAGACTGTGGCGTTCTGGGGCTGGCTGCCGGAGATCCTTGGTGCCTCCATCACATGGAAAGGCACACGGTGGCGAATCTTGGTCTCTTCCTTCTTTTCTGGGTTCTGTTTCAGCTTCTTGCCTCCTGTAACTTTCCCTTTCTGAATTTTATTCTCTTATAAAGGACTCCAGTAATAGGATTAAGACCCTTCCTGAATGAGGTGGGTCACACCTTAACTGAAATAACCTCATCAAAAGGTCCTACTTACAATGGGTTCACACTCACAGGAATGGATTAAATTTAAGGAAGTGTTTTTCTGGGGTACATACAACTTCAAGCCTCCACATCCACTAACTGAAAGGTTATGCTGTGAAGTCCTCTGAAGGACCATGTATGGTGACAATATGCCCTCACAGGTGACTGAGATGGTCTTGATAAATTGTTTGAATGATTTCCTCAGGAAAATGAAGTGCTCTACTAAATTATCATCAACCTCCTTACCTCTCAAGTCAATAGTTTGGGTTAGTCTGATCAGAAGTCACATATTTAATTAAGAAATAGCAGGGAAACATTTATATGGAAGGGTAATTTGGCAGGAGTTACAGTAAAATAAAGGATAGGTTATTACTAATGCAGTTTTCCTTTTTTATGTGAAAATTCTGAATTAGTTATAGTAAAGGTTGAAGATATTCTCTTTTCTTGTAGATGAGGATGCACACGTGATTCACCTAAGTTATCACTGGGTGGCACTGCGGGCCCATGAGCTGCACTGGAAAAAGAATTTCTTTGGTAGTTAAAATATTGTTCTGCCATATTTCTGAAGGAGGCTTTTATGTTCATTTCTAGTGTCTGCAATTACACTTTTCCCTGCTGCCAAGTATTTAATTATTAGGTAGGTGAGCCTATTAATCTGAATGCAAAATAGTTTCTTCCCTTATAAGATAAAACATAGGTGTTTTGTTTTTCTAAACTTAATTTCAGTTCACCACTGAATTAACTTTTGCATTTGGTAACCTTCTTGTTTAAGCAGCCCAGGGAAGTATTTAGGAGCATGGGCTCTCCAACCAGGCTACCTGGATTTAAATCCTCACTATGCTACTAAGCAGCCATGCCACTTGGGCAAGTCATGAAAGGGCTTTAGGTCTTAGTTTCCTCATACATTAAATGGGGATATAGTGTGTGTCTCCTAGGAGTGTGTTCCTAGGAGTTAATAATTAACTCATTCCTAAATGAGTTAATATATGTAAAGTCCTCGGAGCAGTGCTCAGTACATAGTAAGCACTAAATAAGTGTTAGCTTTTATTATTATATTGTTATTATTACCACTGATTGTCTCCACTTTCATTTTTTCCTTTGTTTCCTTTCCTTCCACCCCTCTCCCACACATTCTCACCTTATTACACTCCTTAACCCTGCATTTCCTGCTATAAGAGCCTTATGGCTGCAGCAGAGGCCGATTTTTATCCCAAACCTACAATTTCGGTGAAGTCTTGCAATTATTTAAAATATAAACATTATAAAGTATGAGTCTTACTTTCCTATTACATTCTGTTTTTTCTTTTTCAGTCAAGGGTGTGTGTACACTAGAATGCCTCACACAAAATTAAATTGAAAATACTGATGTCTTACTGCTTATTGTAAATGTCTACGAGAAACTCATGGATTCCTGCTGCTGCTGGGGCCAGGCAGAGAACTGAGATAACTTCTAAGTCCAGGAAGTCTGTCTTCTCTAGTCAGCTGCAGAGCAAATCTGAGAATTTTGAGTAAAAAGTATTGCAGCAGATTGCCACTTCTTTTGCTAAAAGAAATCTTGAGGGTAACTGAGGCCATGACTTTAGCACGATTTCTGTGAAAATAATACACTGAAACGAAGCCAGACATAAATTGCCATAGCTAGTGCATATTACTGAATATAGGTATAGCTCTGGTTTTTCTTTTTCTTTTTCCTTTTTTTTTTTGATACTATCCACAAACTTCTCTTGACTTTGGCTGTATCATTTCCTGAGCTTTCGCATTTATACTCGAGCAACAGATGCTCATGGGAACATGCTAAAAAAAACCCAGCAACAAAAAAACCACACAGGTAAACTTTTTCCCCAGATAATCAGTAATAACAGTATTTGGATTCTCTTCAGTCCAAAATTTACAGTGAGGGCAAACTAAAAGGACACTTGACAGTTGCTTTCGTCCCTTTACTCTCATGTACCCTAAAACATGTTTTGTGTTCTTTGTTCTTCACCCTCCTTCCCTCTGTCCTTCCCTAATTTCCTTCCTGTTTGTTTCTGTAATCTTTTTGTTTTTCTTGCTCTGATAAAATTGACCTTATAATGTTTCGGCTAGGATGAAATTGCAAATACTTGTTATTGTTGAGCATCTTGAAAAGAGAAGAGTTCAGTCACCATGCTAAAGTTCGCCTGAGACTGAAAACAAATGTAGTGAGAGGTAGAGGAGGGGAGATAGAGTTTTGAAAGTGGTACTTTGGGGTCGAGACCTCTGACAAATGTTTGTCTTGCCCTTTTATTACAGTGGTGGTGATTATTGCTAGCCCAGCATCCAGAAATACAGAAACCGTGGATGGGAGCTGTTTTATGAACTCCCATTGGTCTGTGTCTCTCCCAGATTGTGTCCTCTGTCTTTGTTCTTGGGACCTTGGAAGTGGTTTCTGGAAAATGCTGCTCTTCAAGTGCGTAGGGCTATGATACTCATGCCCCAAGGTCAGGGAGGGATAAATGAAAGCATTATTGTCTTTGGAAGCACAGACTTATGTGTTAGGGCAGGCCAAGCAACAGTCATCTGTACATGAACCCACTTAATGTGACATGAAAGGGAATTTTCCTGACCACTATCATATCTGGTTACATGTTCAGACATTCTTATTGATGGAGTCATTTAATCAGAGGTTTTTCTTGTGTAGGAATTTTTCAGCTCAGGTTTTCAGGGTTTCCATCAAATATCCATATAAGGTTTACAGACAAACCCAAACTCCTTCATAGTTTTGAGAATGATGACTTTTTCTTGAGAAATAAAAATTTTTAGTTTTTCATATTTTGTTTCTTAAGAGTATATAACTAAATGATTTTCTTATCTTTAAAAACATCCGTTTTTGTTAACTTCTTACTTTAGGACTTGAAATTACAATGTTCTATTGAGCTTAAATGACAACACAATGGCTAGAAAAGGGAGAAAAGGGAATCAAAAGATATTATTTAAGTTTGTCCAACAATGTTGAATTTAACTCTGGCCTTTATTTGTTTGTTTTAAATTTTCAAGTAAACACAGTGGCTTAATTTTTTCCCCCTACATTAGCATCATCTCAGAGTTTGTTTTGAATAGAATGTGACATTGAAGGAAGGGTTGCAAAATCAATATTCTAGGCAGGGAATTAAAATAAAGGAACTACGCCAGGTGAAAAACATTGGGAAAAGTGAGAGATGTGGGCTACAGAGTCCACTTCGTGTCTGAGCAGGTGGTCCCCACTTATTCCAGCCAATTGCTGCCGTATGAGATTGTTGGCCCTGTGTTGTGGTGTGCTGGTGAATATTTAACAGCTGACTTTCTTAAAAAAAAACTTCTAATTTGTAGTGTTTGCTTATTCTCTTGGTGTAAATACTCCCACATGACTAATTTCAAGCCTCTAGTGTGATTGTTACTGAGCACATTCAGAAGAGATATTAATAATTGGCTCTTTTGAGCCAGTACAAGGTAGCTCCAGCACATCACTCTGAGATCGAGGGTAGCCAGATTTGCCATTTTTGAGGCAAGAAATCTGACACTTTACATGAAATCTTTGAACACTTTTGAAACACTACGTTGACCAAGCAAAGCAGATATGCTCAAGAGGTGCCAACTTACACCCTCTGGGGGTAAACTGATAATATTTGTCATGGAAATCTTATTAGAAATTAGTATTGTTACTTTATAGTCAAACTGCAGGTGTTTAACAAACAGTTCCACTGTATTTTTAGAAATCAACAATGTTTTAAAGTATGTTTAATATTTGTAAAAGGCAAAAAATGAGCAGTTCAGAAATTCTTCTTTGATTAATCAAGATAATCAATATTCTTGGAATATCTAAAGTTGACCACCCTACCTGTTTGCCAGCTGTCAGAGTTGTTTTCCTAGATGGATTGTTTGTACCAGGGAAAGATGGAAAATATTGTTATATACTGAAAATCTGAGCTAGCTGTTTGGTCTGTATTAGTTTGGATAATATTTGTTGTTTTCAAAGATAATTTTTCATTATTCTTTCTTTTGAATATTTTCAAAGTTATTTGAAAGTGAAGGGGTTAGTGATATATTGTGGGCTTGATACAGGGTACAGGGCTTTGCTGGCTAAAGAACAGGGCCCAAGCTGAGCCTGGGATCCAGCCCTGGTGACTCAGAGTCCAGATTTCTTTCTACTAAACTGCTGGGGATGTCAAAAGTTTCAAAGACTGTGCCCTGTTCAGAACTGTCTAGCCCTCCAATTGTGGTTAGGGAGTAGGTGGAGGATATGGCTAAGAGAATGATCATTGTCTGATGAATATGAGAATTGACACAACAAAGCAGAGTGGCTCCTTAGGGGTTCTATCATATTACAGGCTTCTAGCATCTGACTATCTGTAGGTATGTCAGAATGCAGATCATATGCAAATGTGCTCAATTAGGGACATAGAATACGGACATATGATATAGTATACCATCAAAGGCTGATTATGTCGGTAAACCCTTGAGGTCTTTTGGAGGTGAGGCCGAAAAGCCCAAACATGTCTACAATTTGCAGCTTAGATCTTAAAGCCATTCAGCTTGTGCCATGGGGCCTTTTGTTGCTGAGTTGACTGTGAAGTAAATTAGTGAGTTTCTGAAATCAGTCTCTTGATTTTATTCTCTGATGAAATGTATTGGTAAGAACAGAAGGAGAGATTAGCCAGGTGTTTGTATGCGTAGTGGAATATTCTCATTGTTTCTGTTCTTGTGAAGTGATTCCCAAATTTGTAATGGGAATATACTAATGGCATATACATATAAAATGGCAGTTATACTTGTCAAAAGCACTTTGTATGTGTTTGTGTGTGTGTGTGAAAGAATGTGCTTGCCATGTATGCTTAACTTTGAGATAAGTCTTCTAGGTCTGCTTCCAATCAGATTGCTTCCTCTAAACCCCTCTTCTCACAGGCTTTGGAGTATTTAATGAGTGTCTTCCTTACTAGACTCTACAGCCCATGGGGGCAGAGAGACCATCTCTTTTTACCACTGTCTTCCCAGCACCCTAGCACAGTGCCTGAACAAAGTAGTCACTCAATAAATGCTTGCTGAATGAAAAAAAGGAAGGGTAAATAGAAGATTTTCTAAACTTTCTATGAAACAGAATTAGTATATAGGAATGTAGAACATCTTTTCTCTTTCATGCTATTCTTAGAATTATTTCATCACTGTCTGAGTTGCTTTTCACAAATTAAGATGGCAATCCTTGACATTCGGTACGTGTCTTCATTGCATGAATTTTTGCTTCAAGTGTAATGACATAACACATATTTTACCTGCTGAATCATGTGCTCACTGACATGATGATTTCTTGTCCTAATCCACACCTGGCTTTGCACCTTTCCTCCAAAGTCCCATGAGGTCACTTTAAGATGAGTCATCACTAAAGAACTTAATAATGCATTGTATTCTAATGAGAGTCTCCCCTGTTATTCTGGGAACTTTTCCTTAGAAGCTCAGGAGAGCAGTGCAATGTGCTGTAGCCAGACAAGAGCTGTACCATCTGTGAGATGGATTATAAAAAATCATCATCATTTTCCCCTTTGAATTCTTGGATTTCAGTTAATCAAAATGATCAAATGTAGGCAGAGTGTGTAACTTAATTGATTTTACACTCATGCCAGGGCTTGCTTTATAAGCCCTTGTTATAAACAGGTTGTTTTATATAGTTCTATGACTTAAAAGTTCTAGGAAAATGTCTCCATTACAAAATCTTTCTCCCATTAATTTGTGAAAATGCCTGAAATTCTACTAAGAGATACTCATTCCTTTAGCTGTAAGGCTTTGGGTCTTAGTTAATTTTCTATTAAAGTGTGTACCCCTGGAAAGGGCAACATCATGAACAATTTTTACTTGACACCATTTGTTTTGGTGGTTAGCTTTGATTTCAGTTATTCTATTTCTTTCCTGCCAAACTTAATATATTATTCTATTTGAGGCTTCTACTTCCTTCCTTCCAATTCTTTTCTTAACCCCTTGTGTTGTGATGTCCACTCAAATTCTGCTACTGATATTGTCTTTAAAAGTTAATTTCCTTTTTAAATACAGGATTTTCATTCTCATTCTCTTTGATCTCATTTGGCCATTTATTAACACAGATTCAGCACCGATTTCTTCTAACACTCTTCTTTGGTCTCCAGACACCCCATATTTCTGTTATTCTTCCTACCTTTACAACCTATTTTTTTTTATTATTATTTTATTTTTAAAGAAGCTTTAGATTACATAAATGTTACATAAAAAATGTAAGGGATTCCCATATGCCCCACCTCCTCCCCCTCTCACACTTTCCTATATCAACAACATTCCTCATTAGTGTGATGCATTTGTTATAATTGATGCACACATATTGAAGCACTGCTACTAACCATGGATTGCAGTTTACATTATAGTTTACACTTTGTCCCACACAATATTGTAGGTTATGACAAAATATACAATGACCTGTATCTACCACTGCAATGTCATGCAGGACAATTGCAGTGTCCCGAAAATGCCCCCATATTACACCTATTCTTCCCTCTCCCATACTTCAGAACTGCTGGTGGCCACTGCTTTTATATCAATGATAAGAGTTCTTCCATTGATAGAATAATAATAAGTCTGACAGCCTATTCTTTTTTACCTCCTGTTTAGTTGACTCCAATGTCCTGCTCTTGCTCTCTGCGTTCCTTCTAAATTACCTGGCCAAGTCATCCACTTCAGTAGCTTCAGCCTTGTATTGGTTTCTATTGCTGCATAACAAAGCTACCACAAATGTAGCAGCTTAAGACAACGTAAATTTATTATCTCATAGTATCCATGGACCAGGAGTCCAGGAATGGCTTAGCTGGAAACTCTACTCAGATCTTAAATAGCTGCAATGAAGGTGTCTGCTGGACTTCAGTTATCTTCAGGGGCTTGGAGTCCTCTTCCAAGCTCATTCAGGTTGTTGGTAGAGTTCAGTTCCTTGTGCTGCAGAATTCATGCATGCTATGTCTTCCAGGCCAATAAGTGCATGTATCTCTAATATTTCCCTTCTTTTAAGGCTTCTCTGATTAGATAAGGCCTGTTCAGTATAATTCCCCTTTTCATTAACTCATAGTCAACTGATTTAAAGGGAAGGGATTACATACGGTGTATACTCCAGGGAAAGGACTCTTGTAATCATCTTAGAATACTGCCCAACACAAGCCTCTTGGTGGATGGTCACCAAATCTCCATGGCTGTATCCTACTATGATCCAGGGCTCCACTGGCCATATTTGCAACCACCTATGGGTATTTCCATTGGGATATTCCAACCACACTTTTAAATCAACATATTTAAAAAGTAAATTTAACATATTCCTTCACCAAGAAAGTCATTTCTTTAAGTGAATTCACAGGTCCAGCCAAAAAGCAGAGTGTGGCAGTTTGAAGCTTTTTGTAGATCTCAGAAAAGATCATGTTGTTGGAGTTAATCCATTTCTCTGGGTGTGGGATCCTTTGATTGGATTGAATTCAGTTGGGGGGACTTTGATTGGAGTACTTCAGTGAGGCATGACCTAGCGTGGGTCTTGGTCCCCTTGCTGGAGTTCTTTATAAACAGAAGCTGAAAGCAGGGACACAGAGGAAAAGATGGAGAGAAGGAACCCAGGAGCTCAGAGAGGAACCTGGGAGAGAAGCCACAGACACAGCAGCCCGAAGCTGAAGCATTGAGACCCAGAAGAGAAGCAGATGCCTCCATTGTGTCTTGTCATGTGTCAGGAGTCCAGGATGTAGCGCTAGCAGCTGACCTTCAGGGAGACAGCATCTCTGATGATGCCTTGATTTGGACATTTTCACAGCCTCAGAATTGTAAACTTTTAACCTAATAAATTCCCATTTTAAAAGCCAACGCATTTCTGGTATATTGCTCTCAGCAGCTTTTAACAAACTAAAACACATGGGATCCCTCTTTGTAACTTACTTCTTTTCTCTTCCCTACAGTCTGTTCCTGGGTCTTGTGATTCCTTCCTTCAAATGTTTTCCAAATTTACAATTTCGTCTCTTTTCACACTATCCACACCTTAGAAGGACCTATTCAAGCAGGCCTTTCTCCTTGCAAGGAAAGTGAAGAGTCTGAGGAATTCCTCCTGGGCACTACATTCTATACCTGCATAGTTTTGTTGTCACACCACCCCCACCTTTTGCAGTAGATCAAATATTATTGAATATGTTGAGGAAATAGTAACAAAAGGTCACCAGGACAAAAGAGCATTGGAGACAGTACTCTGAACTAATAATTACTAAGCAAAGTATATGAAGCTCTTCCCACCATGAATATAAACTTTCTTTAGAGGAAACAGCATCTTGGGCTCCATGAAATCATGAAGGAGATCTATGGCGGTCAGTGGGGTCAGTATTTATTCAACTTCTTAGTCTCTGAACTGCCTAGTTATCCTTCAGAGAACCCATTGGTCACCCCAGTTGCAGAACTCAGCCCACCTTCCTTCCTAGTCCAATTCTGACTTAAGGGAAGAGTTAAATTACTTCCTTCCTCTACTTTTCCATGAATTTTTAGCATCATCATATATTCATTTTGAGCCCAATGAATCGTTGACCCCTGCAGATTCCCTTGTGGTTCTCTGAGTCACCTCTGTAGCTTTTCTCACACTGGATATAGGACTTTAGCCCATGACATTGCTCTCTTACTCAGCCTCTATGTTTACCCATCTGCTATATGGCAAAAGAAGGATTAGAGTTGTTCTCTGTGACATCAGTGGGCACAGCCAGGGTTTAAGAGAAAGAGAGAGGCAATTTTCAATCTGTCCCTCTCATTTTATGAAGTTGTCTTTTGCTATTCTACATTTTCTGAGAGAGCCATCTATGGGGATTGCACCTAACTTTCCTCCTTTTCACTTGAAATATTTCCTCTTCTTCATTGAGACTGTCCTCCAAAATTAGAGAAAAACTGTACTATTCATTCATTTAACTAATAATTATTGAGGGCCAACAGTGATGGGTATTTTTCCTGCCACTGGGGATAGTGCAGTAAACAAATCAGACAGGGCCCTGTCCCTCCTGAACCTTACATTCTAATGAATACAGAAGAGGAAATGACTCCTCTGGGTGAGTTAGGGAAAACTTCACAGAGAGATGACATTTTAAAGCTTAACCCCTTCATGTGTACTTTCTTTCTCATTTTCTTCCATCTTGCTTAGGACTCCACACCTTTGCTTAGTCTCTTTCTTTTATATTTAAATGAGCTTCAGTTTTTTTTGTTATGAAAAGGAAACTTTCATTCTTCTTTTTTTTTTTTTTAGGAGGTACTGGGGATTGAACCCAGGACCTCGTACATGGGAAGCAGGTGCTCAACCACTTGAGCTATATCAGCTCCCCAAAACCTTTGTTCTTCTTGCTCTACTGTATTCTTGCAGCTTCCACATTCTCTTTGTTAATTCCATAGCCATCTTTAATCTGGTTTTTATCCACACTACTTTATTAATGATCATCCATGATCTCCTGGTCATCAAATCTAATGCCTCGTCTCAGTTTTTATCCTCTTTCATTCACTCAGCAGACCCCAAGGCTTTTCCATACCTGTGACTTTGCCCTTATAGTTCTTTCACATGGAAGGCCCCTTTCTTTGTTTTTGTATGATTAAAGTTCTTTTATTAAACTCAGCTCAAAAGCCGCTTTTTGTCTCCACTGATTCTTTTTTTAATTCTCTTGTGGCACTGATTATTTTTATTTTGAATTATAGATTTTAACTTTCTTGAGAGGTGAAATTCTGTTTTATTAGTTTGGGATCTCTCACCACACTTGGCAGAGTGCCTTGCAAACAATACGTGCTTATTAAATATCTGCTAAGTGCATGAAGGAGCAATAAACACAAGTAAATTTCACTTCATTCTTAGAACTCCTTTCTGAAACTAATGTTTCAGAACAATGTATTATTTTATTCTACAAACAGAAATATTTTTGAAGAATTAAGTTATCCAAAATGGGAAATTGTCTTTCAAGAAGACGTTTGAAACTAAAGACATGCCATCACAGGAATAAATAAGTAAATCATGTCATTAAATGTTGCTTTTCCACATTTCTACTTATTCATCACATTTTTTTTTAGTTATTCATGACCAGTTTTTGAGTCAAGTGATTGACTGGGTCAGTGGTTCATGGTAAGAAATATGTTTGATGTATTATCCTAAACAGGATTTTGAAATTCTGTCTCTCTCTGCTGTCTGGTCTTACCTTCTGGCATTTGGTATCCAGTTTCCTCATATGTCTGATTTTGATTCAGAAGGATTGGCCAAATTATTCTGAGTATAATGCAAATCTGTTTTTCTTTTGAGTTTAGTATATAAGATAAACATCAATATGATCTGACCATCGTTAGTGATAATTCAGAGGAATCTGAAATGTATGTGTTCTCATCATTAAGTTAAAAATTATGAAGAGAAGAATTTGATAATATGGCATTTCTTTGCTAGATTTCTAAAATTTATCTTTATTCACAGGTAATAATAGGGGAAAATTAATATAATAATTTTCTGTGACTCTTATAAATGAATATATGGTTTAGATACTGAGACATCCAGTTTTCAATATCTTAATACAAATTAAGTTTTGTTATGCACAAAAGCAGATTTTCTTCATAACAAATGTAAACCCACATGTCTTTTGAATGTAGGATCTATTACTATATAACAATTAAGCTCAAATATAGAAAATGAAGATCCATGGAGAACAAAATGTTTACTGCAGCATGCACAATTTAAACTTTGAAAGAGTTTAAATTCAATAGGTTTTTCAGTGATTACAGTTAAAATGTTTATGTGTTGGAGATTATTCCTAATTAAATTGGCCAAGGCACATCTTCAGCAAAGCTGAAAACTCTGAACAATTACTACACTAAGTGTTATGTAGTGATTAAGATCAAACTTACCTGTAGATGATTACCTAATTGGAAAGGATGCACAATCATTATATTCTTTTTACCAAGGTACACGGAGTATGGTCCAGCTAAACTTTTCCTGGATCAGGACCCCTCAGAAATTTTCTGGAGTCTGATTCTATATGTAGTTTAGTATAGAAGCCAGAATCTAGACTAGCTGAGGTCAGATCCTGTGGCCCTTCTTTCCGCTTACTAGGTATACAAACTTGGGCTGATGACTAAACTTCTCTGTATCTCTTTTTTCTCATCTGTAAAATGAGATCATCATATTACCTGTCTCAGAGTTGTCATGAGGGCTAAATGAGTTAATCCATGTAAAATGCTTAGAACAGTGCACAATAAGTACCTAATCAGTGTTAGTTTTTATCATTAGTAAATACTTGAAGCTCAAAATGGCAAACGTGTATTGATAGATGGAATCCTTATTCTCCTTTCAACATAGGATGCCAAAATACCTTCTCTACTCCTGAATGTTTTCCCTCCTCGACCCTAGTAGTTCTGAAGGAATCTGTTTACCTGATGGTGTGAGAGACAAACTGAAGCAGATTAAATTGCACAGGGAGTTTGACATGCAAAATAATGGTATTGGGATGAAAAAAAAAGATGCCAGAATCTCAGAAGCAGTTTCTGATGTGAGGACAAATTTTGCTACTTAAATGGTGTATTCTCTCTGAATGCTAGTCTCTCATCTCTCTTTTAACAGATCCCCCCCCACTCCTGAATATTTCATAGTTTGTGAATGAAAGAGATTGAGCAGAAGAATAGAGGAGAATTTATTGGTTCAGATAATGATATGCTTTCTAAGAAAGTGCAGAGGACAGCTGGTTATTCTAGAGGGATTCTAGTCCACTTCAGTGATTTGGAGGCCCTTGCAGGGAATATAGAACTTGAAGTCAAGGGTATAACCAAGGATGTAGACTCAAAGCCAAACATTACACTAGGAGAAGAGTGGCTGGGAGCAAAGAGGTTGAACAGCTAGGTCATTGTGTAGGGATGGCTTGGAGAGTAGAGTGACCTGGGTATGAGGCATGGTTTTGCCATTTACCAACTCTGTGATCTAGATGAGATACTTAACCTCCCATGGCTTCAGTTTTCTCACCGGTAAAATGGAGGTTGTAATACCTATCTTGAGTGAGATAATTTGACTTCATTCATTGCCCCTTTATACTCCATATAACAGCCAAGTGACCTAATCATTGACTTCTCATGACACTTAGAATTATATCCCAGATCCTTACCTAAGACTACAAGGACCTGTATGATCTGGCCCTCGCCTACCTCCCTGACCTCATCTTGTAATATTGCCTCTTTTTACTTATTTTTTTCCACCTACACTGGCTTTCTTTCTGTTTCTTAAGAATGGTAAGTCTTTTACCACTGTGGTGGTTTGAAGCTGAATGGATTCCAGAAAAACATGTTGTTAAATCTAATCCATTCCTGTGGGTGTGAACCCATTGTAAGTAGGACCTTATGAAGAGGCTACTTCAATTAAGGTGTGACCCACCTCAGTCAGGATGGAAATTAATCCTCTTACTGGAGTCCTTTATAAATAGAATGAATACAAATGGGGAAAGCCACAGAAGCAAGAAGCCAAATGCAACAAAACCTGGAAGAGAAGGCAGAGGAGAAGAAAGCATCACCTTGATCATGCCTTGATTTGAACATTTTCTCAGCCTCAAAAACTGTTACGCTAATAAATTCCCATTGTTTAATCCAACCCATTTCATGCTATTTGCTTTGAGCAGCCTAGGAAACTAAAACAATTACATTAAAGTCTTTTAACTGGTTGATCTCTTTGCTGAGAAGTAATTCCCCTAGACCTTCACCTGCCTTTTCCAGGTCCCAGATAAAATGTAATGTCTTCTAAGAAGCTTTTACTAACCAGCCAGTCTAGAGGAGTCCCTTCTGTGATTCTGTTTTTTTCTTCATAATGTTTATCATTTTCTTGTATTTTCTTGTTATTTATGTTTGAATTAGTTTATGTTTGTTCACTAGAATGTAAGCTTCATGAAAGCAGGACTGTGTCTGTGTTGACTATTCCTAGAACTGTTCCTGACACACAGTGGTGTTAAATTACTTTGGAATAAATAAGTGAATGAATGAGGTGCTGGTTGACACATAAGTAAATGTTGGATCTCTTTCTTGATGCTATGACTCCTTTTTGTGCTCTCTTGTGATTCCTTGGAAGGTGAGGTTAACTTGAATTGTAGTATGTGAAATTTCTAAAAAAGGGGGAGGGATATTGGGGAATAAATGGAAGAGAGAAAATAAGAGTTATGCTAATTTCAGACAACATCATTTCTAGTTTTATATTCTCTGCTGATGGACTATCAACTAGCTACATCCTTAATGTCCTACTCCAGTCTAGTTATAATTTTAAAAGATTTAGTTCTGATACCCTGGAGCATGTGTAGTTAATATTGGGTGGAGTTTTAGTTTGCTAAAGGCCATCAAGGCAATATACCAGAAATGGATTGGCTTTTACAATGGAGATTTATTAGTTTAAAAGCTTACAATTTAAGGCTAAGAAAAATGTCCAAATCAAGGCTTCTTCAGGAGATGTTTTCTCCCCAAGCTGCAGCTATGGATGATCAGATACATGGCAGGACACAGTGGCGGCATCTGACAGTCTCCGCCTTCTCCTCCACGCTCTGTTGCTTTCAGCTTCTGGCTGCTTTTGGCTTTCTATCTGCTACTAAGGCTTTCTCTCTCCTGGGTTCTATTGATTTCAGCTTCTTGCTTCCAGAGCTTCCTCTCTCAGCTTCTAGGAGTTTTTCTCTTTGTCTGCAGCCTTGCTGATTCAGGTTTATAAAGGACTCTAGTAAGAGGATTGGGAATCCACCTTGGGCTACGCCTTACTGGAGTAATCTAATTAAATGACCCTTAACTGAATCTAATCTAATCAAAGTTTCACAATAGGTTCACACAGGAATGGACCAATTTAAGAACATAATTTTTTGAGGTCCACAAAAGACTCAAACTACTATAGGTGATAATTTTAAGTGACCATTTTTGGCTGGACAACTGATATTCAGGGAATGTGAGTAAGTGTGGAAGTCCAGGTCAAAGAGACCAACCACTCCTAACCCATGGAACATTTTATTCATATATGGTTTGCTTCCAGCTGTGATCTGAAGCAATAGGGTATAATGTTCTTTTAATTTTTTAAAGAGTGATCAGATTCCTTCACTATGAAAACCAGCAAATGCTTGCCTGCAGGGAAGTTTCTCAGTAGATCTCAGGCTTCAGATCCTGGGCTGGGGTTTACTGTTCAGCCAATGGTTTTGACTTTTTTGGGTCTTGAATCTCTTTGAGAGTATGATGAAGTTATGGAAACATATCCCAGAAAAAAAAAATGCATAGCCACACATCATGTAATATTTTGTGTACATATTCAAAGGGTTCACAGATCTCCTAAAGCCTGGAGCCCATGCTCCCAGGTTAAAACCCTTAATTTAGTTCCTCAGAAGCTGTAAGAATGAGAAATCTCAAGCTTGAAAGACATTGGGGTTTTCAGTACACAGGTTCAGGAAAAAATAATAAGGACTCAGTAACTGGGAGGGTAGTTCAAGAGAGATCATCTTTAAAGGAATAAGGAAGAAGCTTCCTAACTGGAACCATGGCCCAATGTAAGAGCAAGACAGTTAGGGTTATTCCGAAGAGGAAATCGACTTGAGTAAAGGCAAGATTGGTTCCTGAGAATGAGATGGGGCTGAGCCTTCCAGTGCGATTATTAGTTGAAGAAGGTATCAGATAATGGAGAGCTGTTGTTCATAACAGCTTTTCCTAGGAAGTCTTCTCTACCTGTATGTAGGGTTGGTAACGGTACAGTGGGTAGGGAAAGGTTACAGGGCCTTTTTACGCAGGAGTGTGTTTTGTGTTCTTGTAAAGATAGTAATAATAAAATATAAAATTGTCCTTACTTTTCTAATTTAGAGTGATTTAGGCAAAATATGTGCCCTTTATAAGCATATAATGTACATGAATATGGCCCACAGAAAAATATAGTGGAAGTAATTAAATATTACTCTTTTCCCAAGGTTCAAAACAGAACTTAAACATCTGGATTAAGTGTTAAATATGATTGCTATTAAGAATGTTAATTATAAATAAAACTACTTTCTTTATGTTTTCTCATATCAAGAACAAATTCTCATTTGAGATAATTTATAATGTACACATAAATCTACCCTCAATGCCATCATCTAGCATATCTTGTTAAATTTTTTATCTATTTCTTTAGTCTTTTCTAAATGCATGGATTTATAGTTTTTTCTGCAATAATGGGATTTTAATGCTACTTTGTCATCATTTTTTCCCTTACAAAATGTCATGAATGTCCAGTAACAATGAGCACATCTAGTGTCTAGATCTTGGTTTCCAATACCATTTTCCTACCAAAGAAACCAGGGATCCTAGATGATCCCTGTTCCAGAAAGCAAGGAAGTGTTAAAAAAACAACAACACATTAATGGGGGTGTGTCCCATTAATGTGTGTGTGACACAGAAGCCAACTGAAAGAGCTCCTAATGTTAAAGCTGGAAAAATTTGAACAACAAAACAAAAAGTGGTATTGGATAACAACCCAAAGTATAAAATAAATACTGAAGGGTCAATACTGATATAAATTAAAGGATTAAGTGGATAAATAAATTGGGGAGAAGAGATTAATATCCTGTTCTAAAGAATTCCAAATAATTATTATTAATTAAAAATACATACATAAGATACTCTGCTCTCAAAGAGGTAGAGTATAACTCCCCACTTCTTAAGTGTGGCATAGTGACTTGCTTTCCAAGAGTACAGCATGGAAGGAGGGAGAAAAACAGTTACTTTAGAGTGGAGAAAACTGATAAACACTATCTCAGCCAGGTGATCAAAGTCAACATCAACAGTTATATTGCTAGTATGGACCATTCATATGACGTGTTAAAGACGGCACTTTACCTCTGTAGTACCCCAACCCATAAGCTCAATCTAATTATTAAAAAATGATCAGACAGATCCCAATTGAGGGACATTCTACAAAGTACCAGACCAGTACTCCTTAAAACATCAAGGTCATCAAAGACATGGAAGGTCTGAAAAACTGTCACAGCCAAGAAGAGCATAAGGAGACATACTGACTAAATGTAGTGTGATTTCCTGGATGGGATTCTGGAACACATAAGGGACATTAAAATCTAAGAAAATCTGAATAAAGTATGGACTTTAGTTAATAATAATGTATTGGCTCATTAATTATAACAGGTCACCTACACTAATGTAAGATGTTAATAATAGGGAAACTAGGTGTGGGTTATATGGGAACTCTTTGTATTATCTTCACCATTTTTCTGTAAATCTATGACTGTTCTAAAATAAAAGTTTATTTTGAAAAGTTGTGAATATTTTTCCACATGATGATATATTCTTCTGTTACATCATTTTAAGTGCCTGCTTGTACTATATGTGGATATCATAGCTTATTTTACCTATCTGCATTGCTGGACATTTAAATTTGTTCTAGTAGGTTGTACTTATTATCTTTCCTGAGATTACAGGAAGGGCTGTTTTTATCATGTCGATGTATCTTCTTTTGTTTTATATTATTTCTGATCTCTTATTTTTTCTTATTTCCCCTTGGGTGATGATTTTAAATACTTTCTAGTTGCTGATGACTCCAGTCCAATTGGTTATCTTACAGGTATCTTAAATTCAACATATTCAAAGCTGGACTCTTATTCCCCCTCACCCCCCTTCCGCTTCTTCCCCTCTCTGACTTCCTTATTTCTGTAACCTCCATAGTTTATCCAGATGTTCAGCCAGAAATCTGGGAGTCATGGTTGGCCCCTTTCTTTCCCTCACCATTCTGTCTCTCACTCCTTTCCCATGCAGTCTTTCACATGTTCTGTCTGTTCCGTCCCTAAAATGTATCTGAAATCCACTGATTTCTCCATTTTCACTGCCATCAACCGAACTAGTCTGAGCTGTCATCATCTTATGCCTGAACTTTTGGAATATCCATAACTGATCCCCTTTCTCTCTTGCTTTTGTTTGGTTCACTCTTGGTATTTAACTCCAAATGTAGTTCTCAGTAGAGGGATGACATATGATTTGTGATTTTTTTTTCTTTTTTTCCTTTTTTGTCTTTTCTTGATTTGTGATTTAAAAATGATCTTTCTGAAAGATGTGTAAAGGGTGACTTCTTACCATGACCTGCAAGGGTTGACATGATCTGGCCTCTGTCAGCCTCTCCAATTTCATTTATCTCTTTCTTACCATGCTTCAGTTACACTGGTCTTCTTTCATTTTTTTTTTTCCTTATATGTCAAGCTATTTCCTGCCTCAGGGCTTTCACACCTACTAGTCACTTTGCTTATAAAGTTCCCCTTCATCTCCTCTCCCCATGGCAGGTCCCTATAATTGTTGCTTAGTTATTTTCCATTATTTTTTAGTCCAAAGAGGGAAGGTTTACATCTTTTTCATTTACTTATGTACACTAGTGGCTAGTACAATGCCTTACACATAGCAGCACTCAGTATTTGTTTAATAAATAAATAGTAATTACTGTTTTTATTAATTCATTAAAAAGTAGTGTGCAGGCTCTAGGTTAAGTGCTATGAGAACATCCAAATGTTTTATAAGATATAATTCTTGCCCTGAAATGGCTCCCAATTTAAAAGGAAGGTTAGGATAAGATATGAATAATTTTGAAGCATGAAGGAAGGCACTGTAGATTGAGGAGGACAAAGTTCTGACTTCATATAAGTTATTTCCTCTTCTCTGTTTCTTTGTTTATCCATCTGTAAAACTAAGGGGTTTGGCTAGACTTTCCTAAGGCTTTGATTCTTAAACCTAGTGTGCAATTAATGTACACTGGTTAAATCATTGCTTCCCTGCTTCCATTCCTAGAGAGTCTGAATCAGTAGGTCTGGAGTGGCATGCCCTAGGTGATTGCCATGCCTAGCCAGCGTTAGGAACTACTGCTCTAGGTCCTTCTTGCTTTGATATCTGATAATTCTAATTGTAATACAAGGCAGATGGTGAAAGTATATCTGGAATCAGGAAAATTAAGGTGGTGTATTTGTTTAAAGTCAGGGAAAATGTTTTCTTGCTTGGGTGATGAGGAGGAAAAAGTGGCATTGTAATGTCACTTCATGGAAAAAGTGACATTGTAATGGACTTTGAAGAAAGGATGGAAAGAACAGGTGCAGAAATAAGGCATGCCTGGAGGTTAGCCTAAGTTAGTAGAAGGTGAGAATATATGCAAAGGAGCAGGAGGAAATACAATCACCTGTTTTGACACAATGGTCCATAGTTCTAGTTTTATTTTCTCTAGTTTACCTGTCATACTTTCTTGTCCTTTTGGAGATGAAAGACTACTGTTGCAGCTTGAGCCTCACTTGGTAGAAGTGGAACATGTGGTGGCAGACACCATGGGAGTTCTTTGGGGGAAATAATTGGGTATATTCTTTCTTAGCCTTTTTGGGACTGTGCCCTTTGAAATCCACTTTGGCCACCCCATTGGTTTTCTGGTTATACACAGAGAATATCAGGACCCACTATGATATCTAACATAATAGTTTTGCTGTCAGAATGATTATTATTAAACCAAAGTTGGCTTTTTTGTTTAGATGAAACCATGTAAAAGCAACATTCTGAGTAAATTATATAGCGTCCACTTGATGAAATAATGAGCCTGAGTTTAGGGGATGAAAATAATGATCTAATGCAATATTTAGAATGAATATACAGTATGTAGTTATTAACCCAAAAGTCACATCCTGCATTCTTTTAATTTGTGCAAAATTTGTCATTAATTGCCAGGAAACCTCTGATTTTTTTATACATAATCACGTCATAGCTGTTGACTTTCTTCCCATTCTTTTGCCTTAAAATACATCCTTGTAAATAGTAGATTACTTTCAGATTTTTAATGCCCCCTTTAAGCATTGAGTTGCTAAGTTTAACCCTGTTGCTCTCTTTTTTTGGTAGTAGAATTCTTTTTTTCCCCAACTTTGCCTCTGAAAAAATCTGACAAATTAGGATTTGTTTTTGGATGGCAACTGGCTTCAAGTCTTATTTAATCCTACTTCCCAGTGGGAGCCCGGTAGTTCTAAGATGCTTTTTGTTTTTATGAGTTATCACTGTTCGGAGGAAATAGTAGTACTGGTATTCCATTTAGAAACAGTCTAAAAGATGAAATGTGACCCCTCATTCAAACGTACTCTAAATAGTGCTACTTTCATTAAATTGTTGACCCAGCCTATCAAGAAAGGGTCAGAAACACAGAAGTCAAAAATTGAGAAGAAGGAATGTGGTAGTGGGCAAGAAATGAGGCAACCATGCTGATCTCCAGCCTAGAGTCCAGCCTTTGCCTATCATTGGCAGCCTCCTCAGATCAATCCAGGTTTTACAGGTTAGTTTCCAATCATTCAGCCAGTCCACTACCTCATGACTTTTTGTAGATGTTGGTTTATTGACTGTCAATTTGCTTTGAAATTAGAGAAGTGGAAATATCAAGCCCCTTATGCTTAATTGGTTGCCAAGAATTACCTTTATTAATTTGCATTCTTGACTTCCAGTAGCACCAAGAATCCTCAGGGAGTGCATTTCATCAGGATTTATTGGAAAGAAAGAAAAAAAGAACCACAACATAGCTAGGTCAAAGGAGCACCTCTCTTATAGAAACAGTCTTCAGACTTGAGAAAATTTCCTGTTTCAGGAAAAGGATTCATGGGAAAATAACTCATATTGTATCCGTTTGTGTCTTTTGACCTGGCAGACCTTTAGAATAATAGACTCAGAAGTGTAGACCTTGGAAGGGAACTTATGACCATTTAGTAGCTTGCACAATGTGTTCTGCACAATGGGATTGCTGCTTGGGGCAGGGTTGCAGGCTTGCCTCTGGTTCAACCTGAGCACTTGGGATATTATCTGCTTTCATATTAGGATTTCATATATTATTTGGTTTGTTTAAAGAGTTCTGCTTTTTTTTTTAATGTTTGAAAACCGTTGATTTAGCTCAAATGCTCAAGATTTTTTAATGACTATATCTGGAGGACAAAGAAGTTAATTAGATAACAATAGTCCTACAACTACTTAGAGGTTGACAGAAATTAGAAACCATGAATCTGGACTTCCCATCCAGGGCCTTTTTTACTACAAAATGTTGATTTGATTTTCCATTTTGAACTACACAGAACTGCTCTGTGAAATGGTGATTAGCATTAGGCAGCCCCAGGCAGCCTGGAATGCTCCGTGGTTCAAATGCCCAAGACCAGATGGAGGTCCAGAAGTGGATGACTCAAAGTTTATTAGTTTTGCCACCTGGGCAGTACAACCAAACCAGCTGCCACAAGGCAGTTCCAATTTTGACAGAGCAGTAAATGAACATAAAAGTCAGTATAAATTCCAAGAACAAAGTAAAGGAGGATGGCTACTGCTGCAAGGATGTTCATCCAGGCTGGGCCCTATTGATATACCTTATAGGAAGTACAGCTGCTATTCCAGGTAGAGGGCAATAACAGGGTTCAGCACCAAACCCTGAAAAATTAACCCTTACTTGTTCCAGGAACCAATCTCGATTTGGGACATGTTTGAATTGCTGGTCTAATAGATAGCTTCCAAATCACATCTGATGATCTAGAATGGGAAGAACAAGCCCATGCTATATCATGATCATATCATGAAGCCAGAAGTTTTTTTTGCCCCCTGGAAACAATGGAGAGTAGTAGTTACATCACCTCATCCAATTGCCTCAGTCTTGGGCCCTTGAGGCATAGATTTTTATGGGAACTTAAGCTCCTTAGGGGAATGGATTGGGTCTCCTTCATCTTTGTAGCCCCAATGCTTAATGCAAGATACACAGAGTAGTTGTTTGTTGAGTCTAACTAGTCCATCATCCCTATACTTTGATGTAAATTGGAATTCTTTTTAATGATAACATTATTTAGTTTATGCAAACAAGCTTTTTTTCAAGTATATACCTCAGAAAGCTAGTTCCAGGGGATGCTAATAGAGGTTATCTGAGAATAGAGTTAATTGGTGAGATATTGGAGTCAAACGTGTAAATTCACTTCTGTATGTTTACATGTCTCAGACCTTTTAAAAATGTTAAATGTGTATTGTGATTACCAAGAGACATATAATATGCAGCATTTTGAACCTTTTGACCAAGAATCCTTTTGTCCCCAACATATTTAGTGGAAATATTGTTCCCAGGAACACATTTTGTAAAATGCAGAAGTAAAATAACACTGATGTATTTGAAAATTTGGTTAAATCTTTAAAAAGAAAAATACATCTAGAGTAAATTTTGGGAATTGAGGCAGATCTCCAGGAGTCATTACTTTTATCCTTATATGGAGTTGAATTTTTGGATGTTTTCAAATCTGTCCATGAAACTCTGCAAGACTTAGAAGTTGACCCTAAGGTTTTGGATGACCCTTTAATAGATCTATATCTCATGAAAACAGAAATGAGAATAATGTTGAAATAATGATGGTTGTGGGCCTAGGATCAAATTAGGGGAGGTACAGTAATTTTTGTTTAATTAAAGATGATTCACTAATGAATTTTTGAAAAGTTCTGATAATCCTGATCCTCTATGTCAGTTAGAAGGCTTTGGACAGCAAGTAAAAGAAAACCTTACTGAAGTGACTTAAACAAAATAGGGATTTATTTTTTTTCAAGAAATAAGAAGTTTAGCAGAATGGGGCTTCTGGCTTTGGCTGACCTGCTCAGTGATGCCATCAGACATATGGTCTCCTTTTTGCATCATCTAGATGGAAAGTCAACGGATATAGGTAGAAGGGAAAGGAGGGTACTAGTTGCAGATGTGTTTTTGTCATGGCTTTGATGCTCACAGCTGGACAAAGATTCCTCCTGTAGGGTCAGCCTCTGCCTTCAGATGATCTTTCCAGAAACTGAATGTTTATATATTTATATTCCTTAGTTGTCTGTTACTTTGTCTCAATCAGTAATGTAATACTGTTCTTTCATTATTTGTATGTTGATAGTATGGACACTTGTATATTTTCTAATCTGTTTGGACTTTTTTTTTCCTTTTCTCCCCCACAAGGATATGAAATGAGAACTTTCTATAACATTCTGCTTATTAATGCAGATAAATTAGTATTTTTTTTTCCGGTAGGTGGCATGTTTGACTCATGTAGCTGCTAATTACCTAATTGGCCAAAAGGAAGCAGAACGTTGGGGCACAGCTCATGGCAGCATTGTTCCTTACCAGGTAAGATAACAGCAATCCTGGGATGGGCTATAATAATCTGTGGTTTTGTGTGACATGAGTTCAGTTAATGATTTCCTCTGTTTTAAGAAAACCTTCAGGGTATTCTGAAATTTATCTTTGTCTGGCTCTAACAAGATTCAAGGTTCTGTTGTTCACTTTCAATTCTGTGTTTTGTGCATTTCTTCATCAGAAGAAGATTAGTAACAGGACACTGAAATGGATCAAAGGAACTTGCTGAAAGTGACTTTTGGGTTCACATGATGGTTATGATTTTCTTTTCTCCCCAAAGAGACACTGACTGTAGCCATTTTATAAAGCATGGTTTGTTCACAATGTCAGTTATAAACCAAATGTTACCTACCCCAGCTGACAATAATCTTTTCACAGGGTTGGAGTAAAAGGAAATTTGCATGTGATGGCTCTTCATTTTGGAGCAAAGCAGATGGTTTGGGAGCTGCTGTTCATTAAGTGTCTAAACTCATCCTTAGAAATTCTTCACTTTGCCTAGTCTAAGTCTTTCAAAAAGAAAAACAAAAACTCTAACTCTTTTTCCAAATCCTTAACATTTTACCTACCTCGGTTGCATCATATCACATTGTAGTTTTCAAGGTATTGGTTATTGCTACTGTACTCTATTGTAAGCTTAAGAGAAGAGGTGTCTCTTTTACCATTGTATCCCTTCCATCATCCAAGAGAAGGACATACTAGGCACCATATAAATATACATTGAGTGGATTTTAATGTAGTCATTTCAGTGCTAGTGCTCTTGAGAAAAAACAAAGTCAGCATTTTGCATTTGCCAGGAAATCCATCAATACCGTTAATCATATTTTTAGTTTCAAGAGCAGTATTTCCTTTGGGAAACTTTTTTATTTTTCCTTTTTTGTTAATCCAAAAATTTGAGGAAAGCAGTGACCCAGTGAAGATCTAGGATTCTCCTCTCTGTTTCAACTTATGGTCCCTTTAAACCTAAGGCAATTCTAGGGTTTAACTGGAGAGCTTCTTTTAACACATGTACTTAATTGTTTGGTGAAATTATAATTGTGGAGCCATTTTCTTTGGTGGCTATGTTCTTTTTTTTTTTAAAAAGATTTATTTATTTATTTATGTATCCCCCCCCTTGCTGCTTGTGTTTTTACTGTGTCCATTCGCTGTGTGTTTCTTCCATGTCTGCTTATCTCCCCCTTGCTGTGAGGTCCTGCTGCATCAGCCCACCGCGCCGTGTGTGCCGGCCGGCCTGCCCTCACAAGGAGGCCCCGGGAAGCGAACCCGGGGCCTCCCATATGGTAAACGGGAGCTCTATCCATTGAGCCACACCCGCTTCCCAATGTGGTGGCTATGTTCTTTTCTCCACTAGTGGTTTTATGAGACCTTCATTAGTGACATTTTGCTTCCTCACTTCTTAGTTCTTCATGGCTGACTCTAGACTTGTAGCCACTTCACAAAAAGCATGGCAGTTTTGAACTGGCAGAGATCACCTACTTCAGTCTTCTTATTTTTAAGTTGAGAAAGTTGATGCCTAGATTGGGCATATGGACTCCAACTCTGATCTCCTATCTTCTTGCTGGATATTCTTTCAGATACACTGTTCTGCAACCTTTGACAGGTCAGGCCTGTGATGTCAAGTTTCATTTCCCTTCTACTCCACATCCACATCCTCTCCATCAATCTTGCTCCCAACTAAGGGATCTCATCAACTAATTTATACCCATCATGGACAGTGGAATCCCCCTCTAAGGGTACTTTGACAGATGAGAGTGTTGGAAAACACGGGAATTCATCTGAAATAATGGAAGTCCAGGCTTCAGTTTTTGATGGGTGTGGGGAAAGCCTTTCTCAGGTGGACTTGATTATATAATTCCAAATCTCATCACATAGGCAACTGAGTATATTCAGCAATAAGGTTTGCCATTTTAAAAAGCTTTGTGTGGACCTCAGTTATCTCTCCTGAGTATGAGCATTACCTGTTTGCACCTGGAATTCTTGTATCCTTTCTATGCTTTCACTTATTTCACTGTGAAAGAAATTCAAAATCTTTGACTTTTATTTTGGAAGGTAAAAGGCACAGAAGACTTTGTGTATGTGTGTTTCTATTCTTCAAAGACAGAAATAGACTTTTCCTGGTTGATTTGTCCCAGTCACATAAAATGGATCCTGTGTTTATTTGATCTTAGTTGATTTCAGGTTTATTATCTGCCTGAAATAAGACAAGATCTGTTAGGGGTCTTTCCTTAGGAGCCCAGAATTTGTTTCCTCTTGGTAAGGAACTGGTTCAGCACTGTGATTAAGGAATAAATGCAAATTTAGCTTGAATGAAACTTGCATACCAAGATGGGTCCTAGATATGCTTATAGAACTTAGTCTGTTTTCAATTTTAAAAATAGACTTGAGGAATATTTTTTATGGGTGAATGCCAGGATAATTATAATTCAGTTTTCTATAATAATTATGGCTTTGCATGTAATTTGAGTTGTCTGAGTTTTGAGCTGAAAGTCTATAATGGAAGACCCTGATGGTCTCAGGAATTAGATAAGGTGCTCAGCTCCCTCTCTTCAATTCTTGTTGAAACCTATCTGAAAGATGATAGACCTTGAATATAATTTCAAAAATAGTGATCCTTGATTTGTGTGTTGTTTTGTAAACGCCCAAGTCTTACCTTCTCAGGTTGACTATCCACTTGTTCTTTGTTCCTACCTTTCCTTTGGTGGCCAACTTTTTTTTTTTATTCCCTCCCCCCGCAAGATGGCTCCCTCATCTGTTTGCTCATTGTTTTTGTGCATTATTTTTGTTTTGCTCATTATTTGTGCTCATTGTCTGCTTGGTT
>JAQZBX010012083.1:15366-41870 GCA_029593785.1 Cabassous unicinctus | reverse complement strand
AAAACTGCCACAAACTGGGTGGCTTAAAACAAGAGAAATTTATTCCCTTGCCATTCTGGAGGCTGGAAGTCTGAAATCCAGGTGTCAGCAGGGCTGTGCTTTCTCTGAAGGCTCTGGGGAAGGAACCCTCCCTTGCCTCTTCCTAGCTTCTGGTAGCTTCTGGAATCCTGGGCATTTTTCGGCTTGCAGCCACATCACTCCAATCTTGGCCTCCATCCTCACACGGCCTTCTACCCTGAGTTTCTCTGTGTGTCTGTCCTCTTCTCATAAGGACACCCGTCACTGGATTTAAGGTCCACCTTAATCTGGTGTGACCTCATCCTGTTTCCAGATAAGGTCCTACTCTGAGGTTCCTGCTGAACATGAATTTTTTTGGGGGTGGGGGGGGCAGGGAGAAACTCTTCAACCCACGACACCACTAATCCTTAATCATTCTTTATCTAGAGACTGCTTCACTTCCCTGGGCCCCCTCCCCCTTTTGTAAAAGGAGGGGTGGGCAAATGATCCCAGGGGCCATTCCAGCTTGAGGACTCCAGGAACCCATCTGTCCATTTTGGGAAACATGAGCTGAATAAAACATTTGAATGAAAAGGGATTGGTAGGGGGAGACATCTGCTGTCTACACCTCTTGTCCACAGTTAATCACTTCCAAACTCAGTTCTGAGCTAAGAAGCACAAGGTCAGGACAAATCCAAATGTGCTAACCTCTCTCTTCAGATATTAATTTTTCAGACAGTCGTCACTCCTGGCCCTCCTTCCAGCCTGGCTTGAGTTAACATCCTGCCTTTGGCCATCTGTCAGCAGGAAGGACTGCGAGGCCATGGCCACTTGGAAGACTCAGCTCCTCCTTCGCTGACTGTCATGCATCACTGGGAAGGACGAGGGAGGGTGCGGTGATGGACAAGCTGATGGATGGCAGGTCCCTGGGTGGAATTCACTGAGGCTCGGGTGCTCGGGAAATGGGGATCAAGTCAGCAGAGCACTGCCTCAAGGGTGCATAGGGCTTTTGGGGCCATGCCAGGCCCCACAGCTTCTCAGCTCTCCTGATGTGGATTTCTGTGCTCCTACAAACCTTGGCACCCTGGCAGGCACAGATGAGACAAAAACGACCTACATGGGTACAAATGGATCCAGGGCCTAAAAGTATGCAGGGGTGGGAGAAACGTGTATAGGCTGATATCCAGACAAGGCCAGCCTCATCCAGTGGCCTGCGGAGCTGTAGACCATATGAGAAGCGAGGGGGGATTTTCACTTGCCTCCAATACTGCTGTCTCATCATTTCCACTATTACGGTCTCACCCACTCACATTCGAAAGTTTTAAAATTGCACAGGACTTTAAAAAGACTCTGCATTGAAACAAAATGCATCTCTAACTGGGGAAACCAGCTTGTCACACTGGGCTGGGCTAGGGTGAGAGTAGCAAGGCAGGAGAGTAGGAGTGGCTTCCAGAGGCCAAGGCCTGGGGACAGCAGAGACCAGGGCCTGGGCACCTCTGCAGGTGGATGTCTGCAGGGGGCGGCCGGGGTTTGGCTCCCGGGAGGCACCTCAGCCTCTCTGAGGCTCAGCATCACCATACTGAGATGATCTGGCAGATGCCAAGGGAGGTGGTGTGGTGCAGTGGGCTGTACCTGGAGCTGGCTGCTAGTCCCAGCCTTGTTGCCAGCTTGCTATGTAACCTCATGCCATATCTTTTGCCTCTCTGGGTCTTGTGTCAAACTTGATAAAATGGGGATGATAATATATGCATGGCATAACAGATTTCACTGGGTTGGGGTCCAGAAGGAGCAAGATCATAGTGATAGATCGTAAAAATGGCTACAAAACCCCCTGCTTGGGGCATGCGTGCCCAATGGCAGTGTCCACCCACACTGTCTCTGGGCTTGGCCACATGGCCAATGAGATATTTTCTAGCATGAAGCAGGCAGAGGCTTGAAAAAATGCCTATGCATTGAAGCTTGCCTTCTCTCTGGTGGCTCTTAGAAGCCACTGCCCTGTGAACAAGCCTGGACCAGCCTGCTGCAGGATAAGAACCATGAGATGTCCTAGCTAAGGCTCTTCGAGACCAACCAACCCCCAGACAGACAAACTGGCAGCTGACCACAGATGCATGAACGAGTCCAACAGAAACCAGTAGAAGAATCACCCAACTGAGTCCAACCCCCATGACTGAACCACAGAATCCTGAGTTAAATAAATGGTTGTGGTTTTAAGCCACTGAGTTTTGGGGTCGTTTGTTGCATAGCAAAAGCTCACTGATACAGACATGTAAATACATGTGCCCCAAACAGAGTCAAAGCCATATAAATATATGATATAGGAAAGGACAACATAGTTACATCTCTGAAAAAGACTGAACAATAACTAGTTTTGGGGGATATCCTTCTCTCAAGAGGAAAAATTTCCAAGGTAGAACAGGCAGGGCATACTGTCTTCCTGAACCACGTTTCAAGACAGGAAGTCATTCCCAAATCTTTGGTGAAAGAAGGAGCCAGATTTTGGAAGCTCTGAATATATCATCCATTGGTCATCCAAATCCTCCTTTTAGGTTTCCCAAACGAGTCAGTGCAGACCAAGGAAGAATGGCTTCCAGGTTGGCCCTGAAGGAAGTGGGGTCCTTTCACCAAGGAAGTGGGTGAGACCGTAGAATTCAGGAGTCTTGTGGCCCAATGTTCCCTGCCCCCACCCCCCAGGTGTTGCCTCTTTCTTCCAGAGAGAATAACAATTGTCCAGCACTTGGCTGCTTGGCTCCCTTAGCTCCTGCTGCCCTAGTCCTTTTCCTCACTGTTTCCTGGAGCAAGCCAGAATTGCTCCTTGTTCTCTGTGGCTGGCAGGGCCCTGGGCCCTCCAGGACAAGGGCTGGGGGGGTGCATCTGGCTCACACTCAGTAGGATCTCCCACCTGATGCTCCGAGGGCATTAGGCTGGGCAGGCCGGCCAGTGCGGAGGCTGCGGTGCCAACTGGATGCTAATGGTCTCTTTAGCTCTTTGGCTCTTTCCCACGGAGAACCAGGAATAGCAATATGGAGCATGCAGAAGTTTATTTGTCATGATTAAGCTGGGAAATCAGGCTATATGAGAGGCGAGGGAAGCCTAGTGATGGAGTAGTAGCTGATTCATTATTTTAAACAAGTATCCCCATTTTGGTAATCGCTGTTAAAGAAATCAAGGTACTTTGGCTCCATGAATATTAATTTTTATCACTGAGATTGTGAATAAGGATAAGACGCACATTGGAGCCTCTTAAGAGAGGCTCTCTCCCCCAAGAACAGAGAGGGTGCATCTAGGCCCTGGTGGGTGCACCAGGGGCATAGTCCACGTAGCTTCTGGCTGGGAAATTCCTCTTTTCCATCTATCCAGCAATAGCAGCATTCCAAAGGTCCAGAGAACAACGGGAAGGCCATCTGTAGCCTTGAGATAAAAGCAAAGGAGAGGTTTCATCTGTGCCTCCAGGGCTTATGCTTTGCCCACTGTTGGGAGATCAAGCCTGTGAGCTAGGTTCCTGGTCTCTCCCCTCTAGTCTGGGCTCCCACAGGCTTGGGGTTGTATGAGTGTGGTTCAGGCTGGATCGGGGCTGGGGACCCAGTCTGGGCTGAGGAGTGAAGCTGAGGGGACCCTCCCACCCCATGGGCATTAGGATCACGGTGAGCTGCTCCTGAGCTGACCAGCGAGGACAACCAGCCAGGACAGACCTGACTCTCTCTCCACCTGCCCTGCCACCCTGCAAGGTGTCCTCTGTCTGCCGGGGACCTTCTGCCCTGCTGTGGCCTGCAGCACCTGCCATGCTGGCTGTGGATAGGAGTCAGAGCCCCTCCCCATTGTAGTGGAGGAGCAAGAGCTGGCTGGGGCCGCCAACCCAGCTGCCCTGTTGCCATTCCAGGCCAGCCTGGGTATGAGGTTTGCATACTGGGCCCCTCAGAGTATGGACGGTTTTGTGGGGCTGCTCAGGGGCTGCTCAGGGGGAATCTCGAGGATGGCCCCACCTTTTGTGCCAAGCATAGCCAGGTGGCTTGCATCTGTTGGGCACTGGGTGCTGCCACAGCACGTCTTTAGAACAAGGGCTTTGCGGCTAGCAAAGTCATAACACCCCATGGAGTGGACTGCCTGGACAGGTCTTTCGGACTGGTGTTTGGCTCTGTTTCTTTCCTCTTTTGCTGCCATCTGAGAATGAGAGAAGAGGGCAGCCCCCACGTGGCAACAGTCTGAGCTTTGCTGGCCTTATGTGCTGGACTTGGCCATCCATTTAGCAGCAAGGGTGGAGGCCTGGCGGCCTGGGGCAGCTGGGAACAGACCAGCTCTCCATCCTGCCCACCCGCCCGCCCTTAATCTCCGTGCTGCCTCCACTCGGTCCCTGGCCCCCTTCCATGAGCACGGCAGACAGCCCAACTCCAGCCGGAGCAGAAGACTTGTTCTCGAAGCTTCTCGGGGCCAGGGAGCAGTGAGCTTCTCTCTGAGTCTACAGAGGCTCCTGGAGTGAGAGTAAAGAGAGGGTATTTGGGGGTCATCCCGGCCATGGTCCGGTACCACCTCTTCATCTGTGGAGGAGAGACACATATGGTCCGGGGGTGCCAGGCTGGCACAGAGGGCTGTGTCAGGGACAGGCATGCCTGGGGCACTCCTGGAGCCTGCCCCTCTTGTCTTCACCATTTCCCATCTCTCACTCCCTGCCTCTCCAGTTACACGAATGCCACCTTCCATGGAGCTCTGGGCAATGTGTCCTCAAAGGCCCAAAAGGACCACCGGGGGTAGCGTCTGGTCTGCAGATGGGTTTGATTTGGTGCACATAGTAAAACCACAGAATGAATTATATTCCAGCCTGTAAAAATTAGAGGGTTTTTACCTAAAAGTAAAGGTTTGAGGCTCTACTGGATCCCAAGACCCAGCAACACCGAGAAAAGCAAGCTAGGGTCTGCCAGCCCTGACCAGCAGCTGGCTGCTCTTCTGGGCAGGAACCTCTGGGAGGCTCCTCAGTCTCCACCACTCCCTACTGCCCCCCACCTAGGCCCATGGTGAGCTGCAGGTTTCCACCTGCGCAGCCTCACTCATTTCCATCATTCGTGTCTGGCCCTTTGAAGGTATCTGGGTTTGGAAGCACTGAGCCAGCACTGGTGCAGGATTGGGAGGCCTGGCTGGTGTCCCACCTCTGTCGCTGTGCAGCTGTGTGGCTGGGCCTGCCCCTTCCCCAATAATGGGGGCTGGGCCAGGGACTGTTTTGAGCTGGGCCTCCTAGCCCTGACAGTTCAGGTTCTGCCTGACCCTGGCAGTATCTGAAAGGAACTTCTTCTAGGCCCAGCTGCAAGCCCAGCTCTCTGGCCTCCACCGGGCACTGCATGGGACAGGCCCGGTGGCCCAGCCTGCTACTACAGTAAGACGATGCCACCTTGCAAGGCTGCTGCTTTCCTTTTTCCCTCATGTCCCCTGGGTTTGATGCCCAAACAACCTATGCTTGCAGGCAGTGGAGCAGTGTGAATGCTCCCTGGGGAGCAGGGGCAGAGGCACCATCCCCTACCTGCTTCAGCTATTCCTTGCTGGGAGACTGCAGCTGGGAGGACTGCAGCCCTCTCTCCCTGGCTGCAGCTGGAGTTCAGGCCTCTGTTACGTCTGACCCAGATAACCGCAGTGACCTCCGTTACACCTCCGTCACGCCCACCTGGAGAACTCTCCGTGAGGTGCAGAGCCTTGGAGGGGACCCCTTGGCTCACAGGAAGCAGGGCTGACATCTCAGAGGTACAAGGCAGGGCTTCTGCCTAATCATGTGCCACCCATAGCACCCCCTCACAGCTCCCCCTGCCCCAGCCACTCCCTGCCAGTCCTGGAGAACCCCAGGCCCTCCTTTTCCTTTGCCTGGGTCTGACCTGTCCCTCCAGCCCTGAACAGGTGCCACCTCCTCCAGGGAGCCCTGCCTGAGCACCTGAGAACAGGGGCCTGGGCACGAATGTTGGTATGCGGCCCAAATGCCTTTCTCACAGCATATTCTGCCTCTCCAGTCCCAGTGGAAGCCCAAGGTGCCAGAGACTGGCCTCAGACCTCCTCCCATGGCCGCGCAGCAGGAGTGTAAGTGAGGGGAGCAGACCCGGTGGACTCAAGCAGGGAGCACCGACCCCTTTAGGGGAATAATTGCACTTTTCCCAGAGCCAGGCTTTGCTGCAAGCACACTACTTACATTAAACTCAATCCTCCAAACTGTAGGAGTTTTCCTTATTTAATGGATGGGAAAGCCAAGACCCATGTGGTGTTGTGACTTACCCAAGGCCCATGGTAACCAGATAAAATGCTCAGTGCCCAGTCAAATTTGAATTTCAGATTAACAGTGGATCATTTTTAGTGTATGTCCCAAATATTGCATGGAATGGGAACTCTTGTTCCCACAAAGGCCCCAACCTGACCCCAGCCCCAGGCTGTTTCCAAGGGAGGGAGAGTGGGGAGGAGATTTTAACACTTGTGACGGCTTTTTAATGTTGCCACCTTGGTTGCTAACTCCTTTCCAGCTCCTATTTCTTTTTTATTTTATTTTATTATTTTATTTTTATTTTTTATTTTTTTAAAGATTTTATTTATTTATTTATTTATTTATTTATTTATTTATTTATCCCCCCCTGCTGCTTGTGCTCACTGTGTCCATTTGCTGTGTGATTTTCTGTGTCTTCTTGTCTCCCTCTGTTGGGTCGTCCTGCTGCGGCAGCTCACCGCGCCGCGCGGGCTGGCTTGCCTTCACCAGGGGGCCCCGGGAATCGAGCCCGGGGCCTCCCATACGGTAAACGGGAGCCTTATCGATTTAGCCACATCCGCTTCCCCCTATTTCTTTTGAAAGGAGATCGTGCCCTAAATAATCCTTTAATGGTGTCATCATTTAAGGAAGATGGCAAACAAGCCTTGGCCTGAGGCCCAGGGGCTGGTGACCACAGTGGGCGTCACGTCGCTCCTGGGGGGGGATGATGGGGGCTCACCACCCTCTGCACCGGGCCAGTCGTCCCCAGGGTTCCCAGCCAGTGCCCCATCCGGGTTCCCCGAGGCTGCAGGGCAGTAACAGGCTTGTGGTTCCCAGCGCCAGGAGCTGTACTAGCCCTTTACTCGGCCCCCTTCCCCCGACATGCTCAGCGGCCTTCGGAGGTAGGTGCCTGGGGTGGCTTGGAGTTATGCACACCAGAAAAAATATGTTCTTAATCCTAATCCATTCCTGTGTCTGTGAACCCACTGTAAATAGGACCTTTGATGAGGCTGTTCCAGTTAAGGGGTGGCCCAGCTGAGCAAGGATGGGTCTTCATCCTGTTACTGGAGGCCTTATGGAGAAGGCCACAGAGAGAGAAGCTGCGGGGAGCAGCCAGAAGCTGGAAGCCAACGGAACCCGGGAGAGAAGGATGCTGCCATGTGCACTGCCATGTGACGGAAAAGCTGAGGAACCCAAAGATTCCCACCAGCCAGAAGATTCCTATCCCAGGAGGAAGCAATCCTTCTAGCCTCTGAATCCATGACCCAATAAATTTCTGTTGTTAAGCCAACCCACTGTATGGTGTTTATTTTAGAAGCCAGGACATTAAAACAGTGCCATTTTCCCCTTTCATAGGTGGGTACCAGAGAGGGTGAGTGACTTGCCCAAGGTGACACAGCCAGCAGGCAGAAGAAGAGTTACTCCAGTGACTCCCTGGTACCCATGAATCAAGCCCAGGCTCCTTAGGTGGCCTGAAGCTCTTCAGGATCCCACCCAGTGGACATCCTAGCACCCACTGCTTCCACACATCTTCAACATCCCAAGCTCCAGGCAAAGGGGCTCTTCACTCACATTTCCCAGCCTCTAAGACTTCACTCCTGCTGTTCCCCTTGTTAGACTGCTCTTCCCTGTCCCCTGTGGCTGCCCAGAGCCTGTCCATCCTCCCAAGTCCAATCCAGAGGCCCCCACAAGGTGACCTTCAAGATAGCTCCATTGACTTCTCTGTCCCTCCACTGACCCACAGCTGCCCCTTCCCCATCCTATGTCCCTCCCTCTCACGGCCCTCAGCTCACCCCTGCATAGCCACGATGCCCCTGACCAGCCTCCCCATGGACCCCATTACCCTAAGCTTCCTATTCAAATGCAAAATACAAATCACACCGCCTCTAGACACCCCCCCAGCGGCTTCCCTCTGCTCTCAGGATGAAGATCTAACAAAGGCTCTGGCCCTGCCCCAGCTGCACCCCCCATTTGCCTGTCATCCATCCTCTCTCCATCAGGGCCTCATATTCGCCATCTGCTCCTATGAGTCCCGCGGGCCTCCCCTCTTGACTCTTTGGGGGGCTTCCTTTGCACTATGGGCTCCCAGGAGCAAGTTCTGCTTCTTCTAGGCCTTTACCTCCCAGCCTGTATTTGGAGGCCGTGATGTGTTTATTTATTTATTTTTAGTTAGAGAAGTTGTAGGTTTACAGAAAAAGCATGCCTAAAATACAGGGTTCCCATATAACTCCCTATTATTAACCTTGCATTGGTGTGGTGCATTTGTGACAATAGATGGTGTTTACTTTTATTTTTACTTTATTTTAATTTTTTTTGAAAGTACCAGGGATTGAACCCAGGACCTCATACATGGGAAGCAGGTGCTCAACCACTGAGCTACATCTGCTCCCCTAAAATGTTTTTTTAATTTTTTTTTAGGCAGTACCAGGGATTGGACCTGGGACCTTATACATGAAAAACAGATGTTCAACCACTGAGCTATACCCACTCCTGGTGTTTACTCCTTAACACTGGTCTCCTCTATTACCCAGTAACCTGCCCAGCATCCAGAAATGTTCAGAAATGTTTGTTGAGTGAATGAACAAAAGTCTTCTTGGATACCCCTGACTGGTCTAAGCGTCCAGTGCATGAGGCATTGGGCCAGATGCTTTACATCCAGCATCTCATTTTAAAACTTTGGATAAATCCTGGGGCTGGGAGCCCACCCTGAGGGTCTCTGGGAGCAGCAAGCTGACTTTTCACTTGCCCAAGGCTTTCCTGACATGTCTCTTTGTCTAGCTTTTACTCTACTAATTTTACCATTTGGCCATCATTTCCCCCACCCTCTTTTTTTGGTATCTACAGCTTTAATTTTTGTTCTATTACATCATGTACAGTTTTGTAAGCCACTTCAAATTCTTTTGTTAGAAGGTGACAAATATTTGGACCAGCTCAGTTGTTTTAAAATATTTTAAAGCAGTTAAACCTTTTTTCAAGGTAATGGCTATAGGAAAACTCAATATATAAAACCATTAGAAGCAGAGCTGCTCTGGTTGTAGGAGGGTGTGTGGGGATGGGGGCCCAGGGTTTCAAGGAACACTATTTGGGAGCCACTCACTTGGAGGGTCCCCAAGGCCCCTTCCAGATCTAAAACTCTTGGACTCCCAGATGGAGGAGGGCTGGAATGTCTATTAAACAATAGGGAAATGGGGACCTCAGGATTTCCATTGAGTGGACTCTGCTCCTCCTTGGAGCACCCTAGGCCAGGCGATCAGAGCCCCCATTGAATCCGAGTGGTCTGAGGGTAGGTCTCCTCCACAGCCTTCGTGCCCCTCGAGGTAGAGTCTTTCCCAGCATCATCAGTGGGCAGACAGTGGGCACTGAATATCCACTCAACCAAGGCCACTCAGCATCTGGGTCCAGGCCACAGCCCCCTTGTCCTGCCCAGCAATCTCCATGTCCCAGGGGGAGCTGGGCCTGGTTAAGAAGGGGCACTGTCTGAGCTACAGGAATGACCAGAGGCCCGAGGGTCAGGAAGGAAGGGCCGAAGAGCCCTGAGGCAGTGTGTCCAGGACCCAACACTAATTCTTTCCTCTTCCAACGACTCTTGGTCTCACCTCCTTGACACCTGTGAATTTCCTTCTGTTTCACACTGAAGACTTTTCTTCAGAAACATGCTTTAACTGAAAAGGTTAACACATTTTAATTGCCTGGGGACAGTGCTCTGAAAATTCTGAAACATGTGCTCATTAAATAAAATTGGCTCAGAGGAGTTGCCCAAGATATGTCACACATTAAAATATGACTCTGTAGAATAAAATGCATTATGAATTATTACCTTGTATATATTTTTTTGTTGTTACATTAGTCTTTAATGGGAATAAGTTCCTCATCTGCCCACCTGGAGATCTGATTTTTAAAATGCCTGCAAAAGTACATCTGTTAACTTTTACATGGATAAGAATCATCAAGTCTAGACCAGGCTGCATCCACTAGAGTGTCCAGTTGCTCTGGGAAACCCTACCTTGGGTCCTGAGGGGAGTTCAGGGGTCCAGAGAGGGGGATGCCATCTGAATGGCTGAGGGGCCAGGGGCACCGGCGGCAGGTTAGGGGGCTGGCTGTGCCCACTCGCTCTGCCCATCTCTCTTGTCTGTGGATGGCAGCCTGGGGACTGCAGACAGAAGCATGGACCGGGCTGGAATTCTGGGCCTCATCAGTCTGTCACAGGTGTGGTATTCTGGGCCTAGCCAGGATGTACCTAGGCCCTTTCTGGGGCCTCCATCCTGGAAGACTTGGCCTGAGCTTGCATTATTCAGGTGCCAGGAAAAACCTAAGCATGCCTGCCGCTCCAATCCCACTGGTCCTGCAGGGCCCAGCTCATATCCCATATTGTCTTGCCATCCATCCCCCATCCACACATCCTTCCATTCTACCATCCACACATTCTTTCTTCCAGCCGTCCACCATCCACTCATCCTTTCACCCCTCCTTCCATCCAAACAATGAGTCCAAGCCCCGTTATCCCTTGGCTGGATCCCTGCATCTGCTCTGCCCCCACCTCTTCAATCTCCACACTGTAGCCAGAGTGCTGATGCCCTCTTCCAGTTCCTTCCCACTCCACTTCCCTTAGGGCAAAATCAAAGCTCCCCACTTCCCTTTCAAGGCCTTATAGGATTTGGACACTGACCTCCTTGTGATCTCATAACCCCTCAGCTCATCTGTCTTGCTTTCTTGCCTCAACCATGGTAACCTTTTGTCAGGCTCTTGGGCACCTCTTGCTCCTCCTTCCACTCCAGGACCTTTGCATATGCTGTTTCTGCTTCCTAGAAAGCTCTTCCCTATTTACCCATCCAACTCTTCACCATATTCCAGACATAGTCCAGCTCAAGTGTTACTTCCTCGGGTCAAGACCTCTAATTGTTAGTTCCACGCAGCCCATAGGGCTCTCCATTATAGCACCAGACATAGTTGCAAATTTCCACATGCTGTGTGACTATTTGGTTAATGTCTGTCTCTCCCTCTGTCAGATTCACAGGAGCTCACTGGTCTTATTCATATTGTGTCCTTAGTGCCAAGTATAGTTCCTGGCACATAATAGAGGCTCAATGGACAGTTATTGAATGAATGAATGAATGCATGAATGAATACCCAGTAGTGCCAGGCCCAGTGCAAGCATGTAGGGGAGTGAGGATATAGAAATGAGACGGAATCAGGCTTGCCCTCAGGGGCATGGGTCTGGACGGGCCTGTCGGCCAGGCTCTGACTCCAGGGCAGGGAAGGAAATGCTGGGGGCCCCAGACGGAAGCGAAGTGTTTCTGGGTGCTCCAGGCAGGTGAGAGCCCTTTGGCTGCAGGTCCCCTTCTCTGGAAAGTGATGGCCAACTCCCAGCCCAGCCTGGCCCCACCTTTCACGCACCCCTCCGAGCGCTCCCAGAGGCAGGGGCTCGGTCTACCTGCAGCCCAGTCTCGAGCTCAGACCGAGTCCTGAGGTGATGCCAGTCCCCTCCCCTAGGGTGGAAAGGTCCTTCCTCTGGGTCAAGTGGCCTTTGTACAAAACTCAGTTTTGACAGAAGTCATTCTGAGGGGCTGCTGTTGCAGCTGGGCTTTCCTGGCTTAGAGAAAACCCAGGAGAGCCGATGGGCAGCAGGCCGGGGGCTCAGCAGAGGGAGGGTGCTCTGTCTTTGGAGGTCTCCAATGACAGGTGGGAAGACTTCCTTTTCTGTGAGTCTGCAGTGGCTGGGTGGGAGGCAGGTTTGCATGGGGCCTCTGTCTGCTGGGCTTGGGGGTGTTGCAGTGGGCAGGGGGGTCCCTGCTGGCACCTGGATGTTGGGCAGGCACAGTGAGCCACAGTGAAGAGCGAAGGGAGAGCAGGTGGGGTATGAACAGGAAAAGCAAGATGCAGGAATACACGTGGAGAGGCAGCGCCCACGCTGAGTTAGCGACAGAAGCACGGCCTCCACCGCCTCCCCAGCCCTGTCCCTGTGGGCACATCTCATGACCTGCCCTGGGGGGCTCCTTTGGCAACCTGACACCATGAGGGGCTTGGGTTCCTTCTGCTCCCTTCTGTGGAGACACCTGCCTCTCCTCCTCTGCTTCCCTCCCTGTCCAGCAGCCCCACCTCCTCCAGCATGCACCGCAGCAGCCTGGTACGACGAAGACACCAGACCAGGTACAACGCAGGTGCCAACTGTTGTGACGCTTCAGGCAGCTTTCCCAAGGAGCCGCGTGGGCACGGCTGGGCCCGTGAGGGGAGTGTGCAAACGTGGTGACTTAATTTGCTGGTGGAACACGAGAAACCACGATGAAGTTGTCCTTGTTCACCAAGGAGCTCCTGACTCATGAAAAACAGCCCCAGCCAGGCAAGTAGGAGGACGTGGCATCCTCCCCACGGGCTACCCTCCCTCCTTGAGATGGCACAGAGTGGAGAAAGTACAAAAATAGCAATCCGATGAACCATTTTGCAATCTGACAGCACTTTCTGAGTGAGCTGAGGCTCCCTTGGTTTCCTACTGTCACCTTTAGCTCTACGACACTCACACACGTGCAGGGAGAAGGGGCTGGTGAGTGAAGCCTTGGATTGAAGCCCCTGCCAGGGCTCTGTGGCCTCATTGAATGATCCTGGTGGGTTAATACCATCTCCACAAATGACAATGATAATAGCGCCAGCATTGACTGAGCGTTTCCTGTGTGCCAGGCCCTGTGCTCAACTAAGCCCCTTGCATGGATTAGTTCCTCGAATCCTGTCACCCACCCTGTGGTGTGGGTCCGAGTAGCTTCCAGATGGTAACAGACGAGGGAGTGGGGAAGTGATAGAGTCAGGATTCCAATCCAAGGGGTTGGCCTCATCTAGAAAATGAGAAGGGAGGCACTTCTGGGAAAGGCTTGCACTGTGATTTCTAGGTGACAACGAGCTCTGCAAGGCCCAGTTAATAGAAGAATTTGTTGGTGTTCAGACTCTGCCTTGTCTACGAGCCAGTTAGCTGAGCAGTAAGTCACATTTGAAACGTCAGGAGAAAGAATGGGACAATTGGAAAGCCTGGCAGCTATAGCTTACTCCTGCAAGGTTGCTTGACCTCACTTGGGTTCATGCTTTGTCTCGTCTACCAGAACGGACTCCTTGATAGGAGTGACCTTGCCTGGGCCACTTCCTCAGACCCTTGCTCTTTAATGCATGGCAGGTGCCCAGCTGGGTGCACTCAGAAGATGCCCCACAGGTGGACTGCTGCATGAGCGATTCTCCACCGCAGCCCTTCCAGCAAAGATGCCACTTCTGGACCAGATGGAGCTGAGCCCATGGGTGTGGGTGGATGGTGTGTGTGTGGGGAAAAGCTTCTGAAATGTCCATTTTAGTTCCTTATTTTGTGCAAAACAAGAGCCAATGGAAGCAAAGTCAGCTTTGATAGTTCAGTTCCAAGAGCAGTGATGATGGGATTGAACTGATATTTTCCAGAAACAGCCTGAACCCAGGACTGCAGACTCAGGACCAGTATTCACAGGCCTGTTTCTCGAGGGCCGTCTCATGGAGGGGACAGGTGGGAGAGGAGACGGCCCAAGCATAGCACAGGCCTCATGCATTAGCTGGCTCTGAGGGCTCCTCTGCTTCCGAGCACCTCCTGCCACCAACTCTGTTGCTTGCTGCTCAACAGTAGCTAAACCCTAACCCAGAGGAGGCCAAACTGGGTAATCCATCTTGGTATTTATAGCACACCTTCCAGAGAGGAGCACCAAAGCCACCGACCAGCAGGCTAATTTCCCCAGAAGCACCCCCCAGGGAAGGAGGGTTGTCATCCTTCAGCACCAATAGGCAGGGATGCCGGAGTTGAAGGGGCTAGGTCTGTTGGCTCATCCTCTTAAAGTTTCTTGCAGCCCTTATATGAGACAAAGTGCTACTTCTAATTGATTTGGATGTGAGTTTCCAAGAGATGCCTGTTCATAGCCCACAAAAAGTGTGGGAATATAAAAAAGATGATATACATATATATATATCATCTACCTATATCTATATATATATATAGTGTGCCTGTGTGTGCGCGTGTGTGCGTGCTGCAAAAATGTCTTAAAAACCATGATGGCATCTCCCATCAAGTGCAGGGGTTTAGCCCACAGCCAAACCTGCGCCACTGTCCACACGGCACAGAACTAATCAATATCATATTACAAAAGCACTTGACCTCTTTTATCCCCACAGATGCTGGGAGAATCCTTAATATTCAGAGCTTTGAAAGTGTGCGCATGGCGTATTTAATGAGCAGCTCCTGAGTGGGTAGGGCTCCTGGTGACATTTAGAAAGGCTAGCTCCTGGCTTTTCTCTTGGGAATTGCCAGTCCAGCTGGGGAAAGGGTCTGGGCTAAAGCATGAGGTGGGGACTGTGTTTTCTGGGGATGAAGGGAGGCAGGGGGAGTGTCAGAGAACTTCAGAAAGGAGGCTGTTGAAACGTGTGAGGGGCAAGCATGGCACATAATAAATGCTCAGTAAAAGGCAACTCTTCCTGCTTATCATTATTATAGTCCAAAGAGCAGGCAGCTGTTTTGTCCTGAAATTGGGGGAAGTAGTGATGGAGAGGATAGCTATGCAGGGAGCTGACTGACTACTCAGTGATGGCCAAAGGCCATCCCATCTGGTGTGACCTTCTCAATCCCTGGGGCACAGAGTGGGGAGGAGAGGGAAGGGGAGGCCTCTAGAAGCTTTCCCAGCACTGACCTGAGCTGGGGGGCCATCAGTCCCAGGTGCCTCCTGCAAGTCTGAAATCACACACTGCCTACAGGAAGCCTTCCCTGATTGCCTCAGCTGGATCAGAGCTATGCACCCTCTAGAGACTCCCACAGACACAGATGGCTTTGTCCTGGTGTTAAATGGATGCCTCGACTGCCCTGGGAGTCGTGAATGCCTGAGAATGAGTCCGTAGCTGCCATCTCTGGTTTCCTCCCTTGGTCAAGCCTGGGGCATGGGCCCTGGCAGTACTTCAAGAACTGTCTGACAAGGGAGAGGGGATGTTATGTAGCTGATAATCACACGTGTTTGCCACTGTCGGGGATAATGCAGGCATCTCTTGCCAGCTGTGAGGCTCAGCCATTTCCATCCTTTAATTTTCTCTTTCAGGAATATTCAGACAGCCTCACCCTCTCTCTTCTTTGGGACATCTTTTGCCAGATTTATTTTCTCCTTAATTATGATCCTTGTGTCACATCGGAGCTTGGGGTGGGGTGGGGGGAGTGAACCTTTAATTGAAGGCGATGGTGTTTGGATTTTTGTGGGTCCAGGAGATTGGCAGCCCAGGTGTTTGCTTCCACAGGCTGGCACGGCTGGAGACTCTTCCCACTGCATCGCGATTCTCCCAGGGGCACACTGCCACGGTTTCCACCAGCTTTGTCATGCACCCTGGACATGGGCCGAGTGCCTTCACCTTGCCCACAGCCCCCCTCAGTCACGGTTTATGGTCGCCATGGCGACACCCAAGGATGCTCCCCCTTGATGGCTCGCAGCAGTAACAGGCTCTCTAAAGCCGTCACGCCGTGGCCTTGGCCGTCTTTCTCTCATTATTAATTGAAATATTGAGAGCCGGTTCTCCGTGTGTGCACCAGCAACGGTTTGCCACATTCAGCCGGCTCTCTGTGGGGGGCAACAGCGCCTCTCCTCGGAGCCGGAGCCCTGAGGCTAATTAGAGGCTGGCACGTTACGGATCTGATCCCAAGGTCCCTGCAGAGGGGAACCTCTTGCCAACATACAAGCCATTCAGTTGCAAACTGTATTCTTTTGAGGCCGTTCTCAGCTTCACGGCGGTCCCTTTGCCGGTTAGAAGTGTTTGGAAGAAATTCTGTTTTGTTTTCTTTCTTTCTTTCTTCTCGAAATGGCAACCAGCAGCAAAGCGTTCATGAAAAAATGGGTCAACGTTCAGATTAATTAGGAGCCAGATTTACGAATATGGCTAGGAAGGGGCATAGCCTCCCGTGCCTGCTCTGCTTTGTGAATCTAGCCTGTGTTTATTTTTAAGCACAAATATCAAAATGTCTCTTGACAAATGAGGCGTGAAACGGATGAGTTTTTGCACATAAACTTTTAGGTGCAGGGGGTGCAGGGAGGGTCCTGCCTGGCTAAAGGAGGGTGCAGTGGCTAAAGGATAAGCATTGAGTAAAGTCTCCCCCACTGTCCTTTCCTGGCCTTGCCAAAGTAGCTCATTGCAAAAAACAGCAACACGGCATTGTCCAGAGCTTCCTTCTGGCCTCCTTCCAGGAGCAACCGCTTCAGCCGTCGCTGTCTGAGGAGGTGGGCTGAGACCAATGAGTGTCCACTGGCCCCAGGCCCTGGATGACTCGCTTTAACTAGAATCTCAGCTCTGGGTTTGTCCTGCAGTTGGGTGGGATTGACTGCATCTCCCTCCACTTTGCCCCCCAAGATCTACCCTTCTGCCTTCTCCACTTTGCTCTGTGCCCAGGGGGCTGGTCTCTGTGGGCAGCATAACCTTGTGCCCTTGCCCTTGGCTTCTAGGAGGCTTTGGCCAATGGGAGGCCCTGGCAGGAGGCTGGGAGGCAGGAGGAGAGTGTGGTCCTTGCTGGGTCACTGTAGGTGGGCTGCATCTCCCTACAGAAGTCCTGTGTCCCGCTGGGCAGCTCTCTGGGCACCGCCATCCTCTCTGGATTCTGCGAATGGCTCCCCCACCCCTTTTCCCTTCAAGCTACAGTGCCAATGGCTCCCTCTGCTGCTAGCCTGGGGTCCTGCATCCGCCCTCCATAGGTTGCCTTAACCCTGTCCAGCCCTTTACACTCTTTATTAACTCTTCTCGATTACTCTGTTGAAATGTGTGGTCTGCCTCTGGCCAGAACCCTGACAGATCCACCCTGCAAACACTCCTTCAGGTTAACCAAAGGGTAACCATCCTTCCTGGTCTCCTCCTGGCCAAGCTGCTGAGAACTGTGAGCTGGGGAGGCCAGCTCAGGCTGCTGGAGGCTCTGAGCCATCAGCTGATCTGCTGCATCCCATAGAGGCTGGCAGGACAGGGCCCTGGCCACCGAGCTCAGGGCACCATTCAAAGGTAGAGTCCTCCAGAAAGGTTAGTAACATATGCCACCCAAAACACGGTTTGCAGATTTCCCCCCTACAGATAGCTCACAGCCTGGGTGGCCTTGGGTGGTTGGGGAGGGATGGGGCACTTCAGACGGAGCATGGTCCCCTCTGTGGGATCAAGGTCTTTCAAGTATATTTGTGGGCCAGAAGTCATCTATGCTTGGGCAGGCCCTCGAGGCCCCACATACTAGGATAGTCCTGGACACTGCCATGAGGATCAAGCTGGACTTAGGACCCCTAGGTTTTCTGAGATGAAGGGCATCATTTAGTCCCAGCTTCTAAGGAGGGGATTGGCAAGCTGGGTTCCTTGCTGTGGGGATGATATACCCTGGAACATCCCTGTTCTTTTGCCCAGCACAGAGATTGGAGATCTGACCAGCTGTGCCAGGCAGTACTTTCAAGGGGAAGAGGGAGATTCAAGCAGGAATGACCTGGAAACCTTGACCTCGTTAGCATTTTTGAAAGCACTACCAAGTTCACTTTCAAAGACCACTTTCACATGGCACTTCCTTGACCAAAGCCTTTAATGGTTCCCTGTCGGCCCTGTTTGGCATTCAAAGCTCTCCACAGTTTGGCCTGCAGCCAATCAGCTTTATTTTTCCACATCCCTCCTCTCTAGCCACAGCAGCCAGTGGCCATGGTATTAACAATGAACATATACTGAGCTCCCTCAACTCTAAAAAGCCACCCTCTGAGGTCATGTCCATTTTCCAGATGAAGAGAGAGGTTCAGAGATGTTAAGCCACTTGCCTAAAGTCACACAGCCAGTAAGTCATGTAGGCACAACTTCCAAATCCCCTACTTTGCTGCTCTACCCATGGTCTATGCAACATGGCAGAAGTATGCTCCAGGCTGTAACACACGTTTACTTGCTGGGGCAGAGGGGTCTTCTCTTCACCAACCAGCATCAATATAAGCCAGTCACTATATGTCAATAAGCACTTTTCCAACACACCTACTGTGTGCTAGCCAGAGATGACCAACTCCCCCAAAGGTTCTTGTTCCCCTTTTGTTATGATGAGGCTAGAAAGCAGCTGACAAGCCGAGGGCTACATTTCCCTATCTGCCTCAGTATCTATGTTGGACCATGGGTCAATGGATGGGGGTAGAAATAATATTTATCAGTTCTAGGCCTGCCCTTAAAAACCTCCCTGCAATTCAGTACACTGAGTGAATGAAGCCCCACCAAAATGGTTTGAGTGACAGTTTTCTTAATCTCTCAAGAACGGGATCTATTCAGGACCATTCTGAATGCATAAGAAAGAAAATTCATTTTATACAACATCTGCCTTAAAGCATTAGGGCTTCCTTCTCTCAGGGAACCTGGATGAGAATTCTGCTCACATTCTCTCTTCCCTTCTCTGATGGTGATGTGTTGATGCCCCGAATAACCTTGGAGGTCACTTGTGGAAATGGTGGCGCCTGGGTCCCTGAATGACTGCATGGAGCAGAACATCACATGTCCACTCCAGGGCAGAATTTTATAGAAACAAGAAACAATAAATTTGAATTGTGGCAAGTCACTGACATTTTGAGTTTTATTTGTCCCAAAAGATACTCTTTCCTAAAATTAATACAGGGGGTAGAAAGAGGAATAAATAAAGATGATACTCGCTAAAATGTTAAGTCAGAGGATGGGGTGCAAGTTCCAAGCCAGGTAGGGCAGCTTGGGACTGCTTGGGGTGAGGCCTCTGGAGGCCCCAGCTGGGCCTGTTTCCCCACAGTCTGCAGGGCACCCAGGACCCTGGGTGGGGCCTAAGAGGGGCAAGGCCTCCAGATCGAGCCAGCAGCTGGAACCACACTGAGGAAGCACCCTGCATGGGGTGTAATGGAGTGAAAAACAAAACTAAACTGGTGCTGAAAGGCAGACTGGCTGGACCCCATTGTTGGAGGGCAAAAAATAGCACCCAGAGAGACTAAGATGATGATACAGCTACCTTGGATTCAGTGGGATGGTCCAGGAGCCTGCATTTTTAGTGAGTGCTGATGCTGGTAGCATGTGGAACATACTTTGAGAACCTCCATTGGGGGTTTTATATGAGACTGTCCCAGAAACCAGCTTGCCACGGCTGCAAGGCTATTCAGAGATGGTCTCTGTGGGACTCCTCATTAAACAAGACTGAGAGGTGAGAGAGGGAGTGACTTGTCTAAAATCACACACAGCGAGTGAGTGTGATAGCTGGGCCCATCTCAGGCCCATTTTTTGGGCAGGGGGATGGGGGAGGTGATGCCTTGGGAGGAGGGAGCATAATGGGCAGCAGGTCCTTGCACCCTCCCATCAGCCCCCACTACTGCTCTCTAGCCCATCCGGCCTCAGGGCTGCTGAGTCCAGAAGAAATCCATTTCCCTGGCTTTCTGCATTGCACCCTACCCACCCCCTATCCCCAGCCTCTTCTTTCTCTAGGAAAGCTTGATCTCACTGGCAGTGGACACCCAGGCCTTAAACTCTGGGTGCTTTTTCAACAATGGCATTGACCTCCCTCCTCCAACCCCACTTAGCAGGGTGCAAAGTCAGGCCTGGGACCATCCTGCACTTAGCTAAGGAGAGGATTGCAGCAGGTATGCAAAGCTGCAGAGTTTAAGGCTGTCTCCCACTGGACCCCCACTCTTGGCTCTGGCTAATCCCAGACCCTTCGAGAGTCCCTCCAGAGGCTTAGAGCCTGCCTTGGAAAGTAGGATGGCTGTTCAGACGCAGCCCTCAGGCTCCAGTTCTCCAAACCCAACGAGCAAGTCCTGGGCACAGAGGGCTCCCCACCTTCCAGTCCAGGTTGAAGCCAGAGATGGGGGCCACAGGCACAAATACATGTCGTGAATGCTTCAGGAGGCCAACAGGAAAGACAGGCAGCCGACAACCAAGGGCCCAAAATGAGGGCGCCGCAGAATACCAGCCCTGGGCACACCCAAGTTGAGTAACCCAACGATGCACAAGCAAATGCCCTGGGGACTTCTGCAGACGCCTTCAACACAGGAAAGACAGGAATCCGACAACCAAGGGCCCAAAATGAAGGCCTTCCGCAGACCCCTTTAACCACCCGAGCCCGCGCGCCTCGCTCCCGGCCGGCGCCCGCCCTTACCCGAGCCGTGCCTCTGGCGCAGAAGTACCGCGTGGCCAGGGGGCGGCGACGCCGACGAAGCGGCAGCAGCGGCGGCGACGGTGGTGGCGGCGGCGGCGGCCTCGGGGACTTTGGGCTCCGGGGCGGAAGGCGGGCCCCCGGGCGGCGGGCTCTTGTCGCTGCGGCCGGGCTCGGAGGTGGTGGCACGGGCCGCGGCGCCGGGGGCTCCCGCGGCGTTGGGGTTGGCGGCGCTGGCGGGGCCGTGGCGGCGCGGGCTGCTGCTTTGGATGTGGGACACGGCCTCGGCGGCCTGCATGTGGGGCGGCGCGAAGCGCGAGAGCACGCGCAGCAGCGCCTGGGCCTTGTGCTCCTGCGTGTCGTCGTCGCTGTAGTCCGACACGCGGCACTCGTACACGCCCTCGTCCTGCCGCCGCACAGCGGACAGCCGCAGCCGGTGCGAGATGTCGTTGCCCTGGACGCGAACAGTCTGCAGGAGAGCGGGGGTGGGCGATCAGAGGGCGGCGGGGTGACCCGCCACCCCTCTTCTGGCCCGCCCAGGCCATCAACCTCCACCCTCCCCGGTTCCCGGTGTGTCCCGCCTGGACCCCGGGTAGCCCTGCTCATCGCTTATGTCCCCAGTTCCTATCACCTTAACTGAGTGCCCCTGCTTCCCTTCTTGCATTCCTCCCCAAACCTCGCTTCTGGTTTTCCCTCCAGAGCGGCGGACACCCACCCTCTCCCTCCTGCACCTTCAAGAACCCCCTGGCTCCGGCCTCCCGGTGGTTAACAAGCCTGGTCTTTCTGGCAGCGACGTGCTCCACCTGACCGCGTGGTCTCCGGGGCATCGCCTTAAGTCCGGCCCCAACACCGGTTTGGGTCCTACCCCCAAACCCCAGGGAACCCTCGCATCTAAACCGAACCCACGAGGAGGCTCTGGTTATCACCAGGCACGAATACGTCCACGCACAAGAGAAAGCTTGGACGCATCTCCTCCCAGAGCTATGAACCCCACGACGGCAGCCGCAGTAAGCAAGACCGTTTCCCCCACCCCGCGAACCGATAGCATTCTGCACCCCGAAACGCAACCAGGCGAAAGGGTTGCAGTTGGGTCCACCGGGGCACCGGGTGTATACGCGGGGCGGGCAGGCCCGGGGGAAGCGACGAGGGCGATGAGCAGAGCGCTCCCGGCGCGGGGAGAAATACCCACAGGGGAGGGGCGCACAGACACGCAGAGGCCTGAGCGCGCCGGTCACAGCAAGCAGAGTTTTACAGGTGAGCGCCAGGCGGAGCAAGGAGACTCAGGCCGCGGACCCTTAATTTGCACGCAAGAGAACCCGACCCCGCACAGGGTGACAGATGGCGCCAGGACATGCCTAAGCAGCCAACAGTGCCAGGCCGAGAGCAGGACCCTGCCGAGAGCAGGACCCTGCCGGGCCTGCTAGCTGAGGCTCTCTAAAGGGGAGGGAGTTGCCGCGCACCCAGCGGCCGCAAGGGGTCTCTCGAGGCCCGCGCTGGGCTCCACACTTACGCTGATTTTAGTGGCATCCTTACTTGTTACCTAAAATGCAAAGAGGCAAAGAGATGTTAAGTTCCCGGCCTTCAGATCCCCGGAACGCAGATCCGCCTTGGGCAAGGGAAACCTAGGCGGGTGGGCTGGGACTGGAAACTGCTTGGGGTGTGGCAGAGGCATAGGGCAGAAAGGATTTTCAGGATTTCCAGGAAGTTTCCCCCGAGGCGGAGCTGGCCTAGTGCCTGGGCAAGGAGGGGCAGCCCCTGCACACACCTGGCAGCCCACAGTAGGGGAGGCTGGATTGCCACAGGGTGGGAAAAGAGGCTCATCCCTGGTGCCAGGAGCATTCTCATTTCCTGCCCTGTTCCTTCAAATCCCCTATGTCTGCCTCCTCCTAATTGGCGACCCTGAAAATCTGGAGGGAGAGAGGGGCCGGTGTATCCCGACAAGGACCCAGTGGGAGATGTGAGCAATGACTCTGAGGTGAGGCCGTGTGTGTGCCTTACGGTGTGTGTAAGTGTGTGGGTTGAGGAGGCAGTGCCGGCTATCAGCTGTGGGAGGCCTCCCCTCAGACCCCTGTGTGGTCTGGGTACATCTACCTCAGCGGTACCTCCTGCTCTGCGGCCTCTGGAACCAAGCCCGAGGAGTTTCCCTCATTGGCCCCGTGCCCTTGGGACCTCGGCTTGGCAGAGGACAGGGACAGCAGGGGCGACTAAGTGGTCTTTAGAGGCTGGCCAGCAGCCAGCAAGTCAGAACAGGTGAACTGGTCGAGGTGTGGCTTTTTAGGGGATGGGCATGAACGGAGTTCGGGAGGGTGCGGGAGAAGGAAGACTGCCAAGTGGAGTGACAGGGTTTGGGGGTAGCAAAGGCTGATGTGGAAGAGGCTGTGGGAACGGGGAGGGCGGGCGATGGGCTGCGCCACGGGGCGGCGCCTTCCTCCTAGGTTACCCTGCCACCCGCCGCGTGGGCGCCGGTTACCTTGCTCCGAGCACCCGGCACGCTGAGCGCCAGCTCGTGCAGCAGCTCTCGCGGCGGCTCCTTGAGGTACCACCACTGAATCTCAAGGGAATACGAGGTGGCTCCGCTGGCTCGGAACGCGCAGGGCATTTCGATGTCGTCTCCCTCCCGCACTGTCACATCTTTGGGGACTTCGGTGAATGTAGCTGGGGGCGGGAGGAGAGAGGCGTGACTAGCTGCGGGCGGGGGCCTGAGGCCACCCGAGGCGAGGCGGGCGGTCCCCAGCGCGCTGGCTTTGCGCCCCTGGCCCCGGCCACTCCGTGGCCCATGGCTGGAGACTAGAAAAGTTCAGTGGAGCAGCCCCGGGCCGCAGCAGCGACCGGCCACCGGCTGCAAGCTGCTACCCTCCGGAGCGGGCAGAGCGGCAGGGGGGGGGTTCACGCTGCTCCCCCGCGGGGTCGCACCCCCACAACCAGGCTGGGGCACGCCAACTCCCGCGCCGGCAGGCCGCCTCCCTGCAGCCGGAGCCCGGCTCGGGCTTTGAGCTACCTCGCGCGCGGGTGCAGCCGCCGCCCCGTGGCTGCTCTCCTCCCCCTGTCTCTCCTGGCCCTGGCTGCGCACCGGGATTGCTGGCGACCGAGAAGCCTTCCCCTCTTCCTCCTCGTCCGCGCGGCGGGGCAGGCTGGCTCCCGCGGCCCCTTCAAGGACCTCCCGCGCCCCCACGGCAGTAAAGTTCCCGCGCTCACCGTTGGCCACCAAGAGCAGCAGGGCTTGCAGCAGCAGCAGCGGCGGCAGATATCCGAGGGCGCCGAGCCTGTTCCTCTGTTCCATCTCCCGCAGGGGCGCGGTGGCGGCGGGGACCCGGGCGCGGAGAGGCGGCGGCGGCGGCGGCGGCGGCAGCGTGGCTCGGCTCCGGCTCCGGCGCGGGCTGGGGCTAGGACGCCTCGGAGCCTGCCATGGCCCCGCGCGGCGCCCCCTCCCCCGGCCCCGGCGGCCGCCAATCAGCCCCGCTCCCTCTCCTCCTTGCCCGGTCCGGCTCCGGCGGGGGGCGCTGCGCGGGGGGCGCAAAAGGCGAGGTCCCGCCGGGAGGCTCCTGGCTATCTGTCCGTGCCTTCCTCTGTCCGGCCGTCCACAGGACGTGCAGGATCTGCGGTTCAGTCTCTGCCCGGCGGGCTGGGCAGGGGCCTGGCCGCGCGGGGACCCATCCCTGACCGAGGGAGTACGCGCCTCGGAGCCGCAAGCTTCTGCTTCCTGGTCTCCTTCTGGTTTGGCTCCCAGCTGCCACCTCCTCCGGCGCCCGCCGAGCTCGTCCGCAGCCGCCCCCGCGGGTCCCTCCGCGGCTCTCTCCGCAAGGCGAGTGGGCGCTCAGCCGCGGCACGCAGATCTGGCGTCCGATCCAGTGCAGAGCGGGGAAAGCCGGTGGAGCCGGTCCGGAGCACCCAGAGCCGGAGAGAAGCGGGGAAAGGGGGAGGGGAGGGGGCAGGGTGGGAGCGGTCAGCGGCTGGCGCCGAGCCGCCTCCACCGCTGCATCACCCCCGCCCTCTTGTCCCTGGCCTCAGTCAGCACCGCCCCCGCCCCGGTTCGTCCCCCCTCCACCCCGCGGGGGTCGCTTGGAGGGACTACAGTCTCCCTTGTTGGAGAGCAGCCCCGCCCCGCTCCGCTCTCGCTTTGACGTGGGGGTCCTCCCACCCAAACTCTCCCCAGCTTCCTCCCAGTCTCCTTGCCAGAGACAGCCGCTCATCCCAGCTCCCCGCGTGTCCCGAGGCCCTCTCCGCAGCCCCCCGCCTTCAACTCCTTACCAGGGCTTGGGCAGCGAGCCGCACCGCCTTTTGGCCCAGGCCGAGGCCATGGCGGGTGGGTGGGCTCTTGGGGTTCGGGAGAGGGGCGGTGCGTTGGGCCCGGCCAGGGCCGAGGCCGGGTGACCGCGGCGCCGCCGGGAGTCTGCAGTGTGCGAGCTAGAAGTGAGCGCAGAGCGCGGGGAGAGCAGGTGCCTGTGGCGCGGAGAGCGCACGAGCAAGCCACCGAGCAGCGGCCGTGAGTGACGGCGGAGGCGGCGGGGGTGGGGTGGGGTGGGGAGCACCGGGCACGACTCAGGGCCCGGGAGGTTTCCGGGCGGGAGGGGGGGCGGGGTTCCTGGCCCTGGATCGCCGGCCGGAGTCCCCACGCGTTCTTCGCCGGCCTCAGCCCCCACCTGACCGGGTGCGAGCGGGACCCCTAGGGGGCGGGAGGCAGGGGTCGGGTCTGCTGCCGTGTTCCGGAGCCCATCCCCCGCCCCCGCAGCCCTGCAGCCCTGCAGCGGGTACCTCTCCCAGGCTTCAGCCGAGCCAGCCTCCTTCCCAGCCATCAGAGACAGTGCGCTCCAGTCCCCGAAGGGAATGTGGGGCGGGCAAATGGTCCGGACCCGGCCTACAATCGTAGCGGCCGGTCCCACAGCTCGGCTTGGACGGTCCATCTTCCTTCCCTTCTCCACGCGATCCCCAGACAGTGGAATTCTGTATCTCGGGCCAAGACTCACTGCCTGCCCCTACCCCTCAGCTCTCACCTGAGATTGGGGTGAGGGGATCCCAGCAGATTCACATGTCTGTGTTCCCTCCTCCACCAGCCTCCGGGGGCACCACCCGAGGGTTCCCCATGAGTCAAGGAGAAGGAAACCTAGAGGGAAAACACTTTCCTGTAGGCGGCCTGATCCAGGCTGCCTGCAGCACAGCCTCGGAGGGAAAGCAACACACAGGCCCTTTCCAAGCTTTTCTGGAACCAGGGAGGTGCCCCTGGGCATCAACATTCTTCCATCCAGTGTCTGGATTTCAGTTTTCTCTTCCATGGCAAAGGAGTAATTCCCAGCCCCCCAGGCCCCACTGTTGCTCAGATATGGGGCCTCATTGGACTAGGTCTCTGGCTAGGGCCAGGAGAGATGTGGGGAGCCTCCCTCCTCACCCTGGAGTTCCCTTCCAGGGGCCCCAAGGGGGACAGGTGCCAGCTACCTTCTGTCATTTCATCTTCAAAGGGGGTCGGGAGCCTTCCCTTAGAAATGGCTTTGGGTCTTCGGCCCATGAGTGTACAACCCTGTAGGGCTCTTGCTGTCCTCAGCATTGGAAGGGAGGGGGCAGGCTTGCACCATGCCACACAAATCCAGGACCCTGGTGAGATTCTAGAAAAGCAGATTCAGGGACTGACTTCAAGCAGAGTTCTGATGGACAGAGTAGCCCACTGCAAGGGGGCCTGCCTAGAGAGGGAAGGATCACCTGACACCAGATCTCAGCCCTTCTCAGGGATGCCCAAGGGGAGAATGCCTGCAGCCAGAGGAGTTACACTTTGGCTGCCTTTAAGGTATGCAAATCTTCTAAACCTGGACAGCCTTGTGGGGTAAGAGGTTTCTTGTTCACTGCATGAATTCATCTTGCTATTAATAAGAATAATAGCTATACTTTATCAAATGCTTTTCAGGTACCAGGTGCTGGCTACCCACCCTCTATGCATCAGTTCTCAACATGACAACCAAGTGATCCTTCTTAAACATAAATCAGTTCATTCTCCCTGGATTCCACACCCTGCAGTGGCTCCCATTTCATTCAGCATAAACGTCAGTGACCCTGCAAGGGCTAACAAGGTCAAATGGCCTGTCTTCCCCTTCCCCCCACCTCTCTGCCCTGGCTCAGGCTCCTCTAGCCAGACTGGCCTCCTTCCTGTAACACACCGGGAGTGCTCCCACCCCAGGGCCTTTGCACCAGCTGTTCCAGCTG
>JAQZBX010012083.1:0-15266 GCA_029593785.1 Cabassous unicinctus | reverse complement strand
CAGGCAGCTGAAGCTCAGAGAGGCTAAGAAAGTGGCCCAAGATCACCCAGCTACTAAGTGGCTTGATGAGGCTGCAGCCCAGGTCTGCCTGATCCTGGTGCTCTAATTCTTAACCCAAACACCCACCTCTTCCCCACTCCAGATGAGGCTCTTGTCCTGGCACCTGGAATTGGTGTGGCGAGTGAGACCTCTCTGCCAGGGGCAGCTTGAGCTAGCCTTGTGGTCTCTTCCCTGCCTGTGCAACTGGCCTGCAGCAGCTCTGCTTGTTCCTCTGCTCCCTCTTGTAGACTTGAAGGCTGGGCCTCTCTTTCTTGTGCCTTCAATTCCCAGCTGTGCCTGGCCATAGTTAGGGCTCAGTAAATGTTGGAACCAGAAGCACTGTTAGGGGCTTTGGGGAAAGCCACTTTACCTTGCCCTTGCTGGGGGTTTCCCAGTGGGCAGGGCAGGGATTTGTACATCTCCCACTGAGTCCCTCCGCCAGTTGGAGGCTCCGTGAGCCGAAATCAGGCTGCAGCCCCTGCTGGCTGGTGGTTGGGTGGTTGCTAGGCCATCCCCTTCCCTTCTTGCTGTAAGGCTGTGCGATGTGTCTCTCAGTTGGTGGCTCTAAAGGAGTCTGCCAGGAAGCCTGTGGGTTGCTTCCCCCCAAGGGAACCTCCTGTCTGGGGACACAGCCTCTCAGCCCTACCAACGGTGGGCGTCTCTTGTCCTGTTCCAAGCGAATCTTGGCTTCCTGCCTGATGGCTTGTGAGAGCATTGCAGACTTGTTTTGTCTCAGGTCCTGATTGCTCATCAACCTGGAGGGCCAGACACCCTTTGGGTTAAAAGCTTTCTCCCACCCTCTCTCCGTATGCCCCTCCTGTACATGCTCTGAAATGCCTGAGGGCTCACTGTGGACAAGGACCTGGAGGAGAGCCCTTCTGTAAAGTGACCCGGCTCACCCAGATGGCTGGGCCTGTGAGCCAGCTTCTGCCAGGGCCAGACTGCCCACTGCCGCCCTTGCCCCTCACTTGTGCTGTGGCTACGGCCCTTAGAGAATGCAGCTCTTGTCAATACCTTTTTGTGGATGAACTTGCTGGACTCCCAGAGGCATTTTGAAAAGTGCTATTTAAAAAGACATCCCAGCCTCTTGCAAGGGCACCCTTAAATTACAGCTCTAAGTGAAGGTTCTTCCTGGAACTCACTTTCTCAATTTATTTATTTTAATGTTCAGGTCCTCTTTGAGTTTAAGTTTCAATATTCTCATCTCAGCTGCCCTTTCCTGTCCTCTCCGGCCCACGTATAGCAACATTGATTTTGGGTAATGTATTTTGATTTTAAGATGCAGCCCATCCATAAACTTCCCCATCAATAAGCCCGGTACACTTTGTGTACCCAGCAGCTTGAAGGGAAATATTAGATTTATGGGGGCTTTTATTTTTGGCAAATCTAGTCATTCATTTGCCATCACTGGCAGAAGATAAAGGCCTAAAGTCTGGCCCCAGGGTGACTTCTCCAAGGGCAAGAGTCAGCTGTTCCAGGTCAGGGAGAGACAAGAGGCTTGGCCTTCTCTGTGCCCAGCTAGGGACTTGCCAGGGATTGATGGGGAAGAAAATGCCCCTAAGACCTGGGGGAGGGCAAGTGGAATGACTCACACCTTGGATTCCTGTTGCTCTCTTCTGCCCACTTCCTCGCCAAGCCTGGAGCCGGGATGACCAAATTCCTGGAGGAGGACAGCGAGGCTCCAGCTCCTGCATGGCACAGAGACAAGAGAGGGCCTCTGTTCTCGTCAAGCCTCTGACGGCCATCAGAGAAGTGGGCCTGGCCCTACCTGTTGTGTTGGCAGCAAAGCAGGCCTGGCTGACTATCCACTTGTGCTCAGCCAGGCCCCAGGGTCTGGCCCCGCCATGGGTGTGTCAGTGTCTCCCTGCTGGGTTGGTGGGACAAGCCATATTCTAGAGGCTGTTTGCATGTCAGAGACAGGATTGATTGGGCTTTGCGGTGGGGTGTCGAGATGAGACAGGGGAGGAAGGGGGAGTCCTGAAAATCACCTCCAATGGCCAGCGTGTCTGAGAACCAGGCCATTCAGTGATCCAACACCTATCTATCGAGCACGACTTTAGGGCATGTTCTGTGCTCGGCACTAGGGATCCTGCGTGTGCAAGACAGACAAGGTTCTGTTCCCCAGGAACCTGCATGTAAGGGCAAGGGGAGGTGGAGATGGACATGCAAAGAGGAAATTAAAAAAAAAAACATTGATTATTTGATCACTGATCAAATCAAATGATCACTGATCGTTTCAGCCAGGGATGTGTAACATGCACTGCACACAGCCACACACTTAGTAGGAATTCTGGTAGTGGAATTTGGCCCACAGAGCCAAAAAGTGTGCCAACATTCCACGTGAGAACTGCCTATGCTAGGGAGTGTAGGCAGAAAAGCTGGGGACATGTTTGGGACAAACAGAAGTGTCCAGTGTGACAGGATCACAGGCAGGATTTGAGGGACAGGACTAGGAAACAGTTTGAAGTCAGAGCCTAGAGGGCCCAAATGCCAGGCCAGGCGAGGGTTTGGGACCCTCAAGGGGACAAGGCATTTGGCCCTGATGGCAGCACGAGGGAGGGGTGGGCTGTGCAGCATGAGCAGGGGCCAGGCAGCCCTGCTGAGGTGGCTGCCGTGGACCCCTTCCTCCTCTGGGCATCCCTCTGAGAGAGGCTGTGGGAGGCTTCCTTACCTCTCCCTGTACTCTTCCTTCCCTTGGCACTACAGAGCTGGCCGTGCAAACAGCAGCTCACCCAGCATGATGAAGATGTGGGAGTTTGAGGGAGAGGCCAAAGGGCCCTACCCCACCCTTCCTGGTTCCTTGGCCTCCCCTGAGTGGCTCGGGGGTCACTGTGTTTGGTTGGGCAAGTCCCTGAGCCTCAGCTTTCCCAACTGCAATGTGGAACGTTAATTTCTGCCCTACCTCCTCTTTCGCTCCAACCTCCCATGGAGACACCTAAGGTACCCGGCTGGGGTTGGGCAGGCCACTGGGGCTCAGATGCCACCTCTGATAAGTGTCATTAAAGCAGGGTCCTGTCTCCAGGGCTGCCTCTTGAGCTATCTGTGGCACAACGGACAGTTCAATAAAAAGTAAAGCTGAACCGAACCACTCAGGGAGGCAACAGAATGGTGTGGTGCCCAGGGCTCTGGGGTCAGCTTGACCTTGGTTCAGATCCTGGCCCTGTCTCGGCCTCTCGGAACCTCAGTTTTCTCATCTGTACAAGGGGTGTAATAGCAGTGCTAACCACAGAGGGTAAGTGGAAGGACTGATTGTGATAAAGTATTTAAAGTAGATCACACAACACCTGGGGTGTAGTATCAATTACAGCAGCTGTCCACACTTTAAAGCACACCCCTTGGTTGCTTTGATGTGAGGGTATGGGAGGGTGTTTTCTAGGCATTGCCTGGCAGCCCTTGAGCCTGGCTGGGGAGGGGCAGCGCCTGGGGGAAGTGACTAGAGGAGCTGAGCATCCCCTAATGGATTTCACTGCTGCCTGTGTGTGTATGTTAATTTATTTAATCATTTGCCAAAGTAAATCTTACAGACCCATAGAGAGTTTATTTTTTTATTTGTAATATTTTCAATACACTTGGGGTTTTATTTCCCACTAGATCTATTAGTTTAATTTAGTAGAGGACAGAGTGTATACTTAACCAAAAATTGCTTTGACATTATGGAGAATTAAGAGGCTGGGGCCAGATGGATCTGAGCAGATCGATTTGTTTGAGATAAAACTCCGTTATTTCCCGTGCGCTTTGTTCACCTTAATGGGGAGGACAGTGATTAGAAAACATGGAGCTGGCTGACAACGACCAGGGGTCAGCCAGAGGGTCAGGGACTCTGGCTCTCATGCTTTCTGCAGACCCTTGGAGAGGCCCCCCTTGGTGGGACACTGTTAGATGGTTCCAGTGAAGATGCTTTTGGGGACAGAGGCATCCTTCTGTTGTTAGGAAGTCAACGCAAGTGCAGGGCCCTGATGCTTGCGGCATGGTGCTGTGGAGACAGTGTCATGTGCTGTCAAATCTGGGGTGAAGACATGCAGCAGGGGGACCTTGGGAGAGTCTCCCCACTGCTTGGAGCCTCAGTTTTTCCTGGATCAGAGGGCAGTGTGGTTCCCCCCACATGGGGCTGTTGTGGGCATCAGATGAACGGATGATGGGGAAGTCATTTTGCCTTGTCATAATGTGCAATCATGTGTCCCCTGCATCTCTGGGTTCCCAGGAATGACTCAGGAAATGATGGTTGGGCTGATGGATGGTTTCAGATCTGGGACTCCAAGGTTGTCCACATCCTTCCAGACCACTACCTAGAAATCTCTGCTGTGACCCCCCACAGGTCTGGGGGAAGGGTTCATCTTGGAGCTCCAGGGCCAGGCTCAAGGTGCTGACTCTAGTCCTATTTGGCAAGCCTTCTGGGGTCAGTGTCCTGAAAAGCCCACCCTCCTCTGGCCCTGCACTTGTTCACCTACCCATCTGCCTAGCTCTTCTAGCTGACTGTCCGGTTTGAATCTTTCTTCCTATAGGAAGCCTTCCTCCTGATTTTGTCCTCCCTCCAATGTTGGCTGCCCTTGTTTTCTGTTCCCACTCCCTAGTGGCCCTCCTAGTCCAGGTGTAAGCTGCCATTCTGGGAAAGCCCATACCTGGGCTCCCAGTGGGGTTTTTAAGCCCCACTCCCTGTTTCTGCCCACATGGAAGAAGAAGATGCCTGGTCTGACCCCCTTGAGGGTAGAGCTGTGCCATGCTAATCCTCACACCTGCCTGGCACCTTGCCTGGCATGCAGCAGCTTCTTAATGGGTGCTGGGTGGCAGGAAGCTGAGGCACCTGCATGGCTCCTGGTGAGTTCTCAGGCCCAGTACATTCTCTCAAAGTAGCCTGGGGCTTTCTGGGTTCATCCTGTGTGGATGGCCTCTCCCCCACAGTGGGATACAGTCTCTGGGGGACAGGCACAGATTTAGCATCATCTTTGTCTGCAGAACTGTAGGGCTAGCAGCCATGGAGATCAGCTCCTCTTCCGGTTGGAGTACATATGGGTAAACTGAGGCATGGGATTCAGAAGTGACAAGGTCCTCCATGTGGGGCTCCCACCTGGGCCCTGAGCAGCCAGCCAGAGCCCTAGACCGTCGAGGCCCATGCTCCTTCAGTGCTGATACCAAGCCGGGAAGAGGCTCCCGGGCACACACTGTGACCTTCACGCCTGACTTGCCCTTTTAGAGTTGTTCCTGCCGATAGACTGGCAGCTGCCGGCGCTGCTCGGTTTGTGAAATGTCAGTGGTTTAATATCAATTCTGAAGGTTTTTATTGCCTTTCCCCCCATTTTCCGGTGGGATTTTGATCCAATCAAGCTCTATCCAGAGTGACGGTAGATTTGTGTTCCGGTCTGAACTTGACAAAAGGTTGCAGTGGAGGGGAGCTCAGGGCAGACGCTGCTCTCCCATGTGCGAGTACTTTCCCTTCTGGTGGCCTCAGGGTCAGGCTGGCTCTTCCCTGGGAACGTGGTTCCCCTGAGTGCTCCCCATGCAGCCCTTTGGCTGGGCCATGGCGCCTGGGAATTTAAACTTGAACAAACACCAGCCACAAAGTACCCTGGTTTTATCTACAAACTATCTTTGATGCTTCAGACCTAAGTTAATTTTTCACAGTAATGTTTCAAAATGTCATTTATCCATTTCAAAAAAAAAGTTGTTGAATGTGATTCTCTGCTTGGGGAGAGAGGTCTGAGGTTTGGGAAGAGCCTGGGACCCTTTCCTCCCCTTTCTGTGCTCAGCTTCCTGCCTCCCAGGGAAGGAAACACACTGTCCTGGCCGTTCCATGACCAGGGTTCCGCCAGGGTGCCGTTCTGAGCTTCTCCCTTGGCCCTTTGGAAAGGTGATATTCAGAGACTCCACCCAGCTCGCCAAGCCTCCATACAATGCCTGCTGTGTGCATGGCCCAGTGAGGGCTCTGGGGGTGGGGTGGGGGGGGTGCGGGTGGAGGCAGGCAAATCCGGACAGAGAGGACAAAGCCCTGGCTGGCCAGAAGGTACTCTCAGAGATCCCCAGTGGTGGAGGTCAGCATCAGATTGGCTTCATGCCATCCCAAGAGGCACCATCAGCCTGTGCTGTGGTGGGCAGGCAGCATGGCTGTCAGAGTCCGCCCGCCTGGGGGATGAGGGAGGGAGAGCAGGGTGGCCGAGCCGAGGAGAGCAGGGCTGGGGGATAGCACATTCCTGCAAGGGCCTTCCTCCCCAGGCCACCTCTGCTGACATGTTCCCTGCCTGCCCCTCCCTGCTTAGAGCAGGGGACATCTCATGGTGAGAAAGTAGCAGTCTGGTCTAACGAGTGCACTGTCCAGGGTTACAAAGGGCTGCATACTCCCCTCCCCCACACACACCTGCCTCCCTGTCTGGGGACCTGGGGAGGGTGGGAAGGATGCCCACCCTGGGTCATGGTACCCAGCCAACCCCATCGCTAATTGCACTTCCTCCCAGCCTGCAGCTCTCCCTCAAAGAGAGCAAGAGCCCTCTTGAGAAGGGCTCCAGCCTGCTACCCCTGCTCTTTCTCCCAGGGGTGTACGCTCAGGAAACGGGAGTGTATGTAGAGAGCAAGCATGTGTGCATGCACATGAACATGTGTATGCAGGAAAGAACGGGTGTGTAGATGTCGTGCATGTATGTATGGTCATAAGGTGTGTGCAGACACAGAGGATGTGAGCAAATGAGGTGCCTGTGCACAGGCAGCGTATATGTGTGTGTGCATGTAGGCGTGCAAACATGTGTATGCACACAATCTACCTGTGTGTGTGATGATGTGCCTCTGTGTGTGGTCAGAGGGTGTGTGCAGACATGGAGGATATGAGCATATGGGGTGCCTGTGCACCAGAAGTGTGTGTGCATGTGTGTGTGCAAACATGTGCACAAATGTGTGTGCAGACAATATCTCTGTATGTGATGGTATGCCTATGTGTAGTCAGAGTGTGTGTGCAGACATGACATACATGAGCAAACACTGTGCCCATGCACAGACAATGTGTTTGTGTGCGCATGAATGCACAGTTGGTATTTGCAGAGACAATAAGGGTACAGCTTGTGTGAGCAGAAAACACAGGTATGTGTAAATAATGTGCATATGTCCAGACAGCGTGTGCACAGACAGTGTGTATGTATGCAGAGAGTGTGTGTGTGTGCATGCTCAGGCTGGTGTGTGTGCACAGATGGCGCATGTGTACACACACAGACAGCAAGTTTCAGCTCTGCTGGGAGCCTGCTAAGAGGAACTGAAAGAGAACAGGAATCAGGAGACACTGCTCTTGGAAAAGAACCCTCTTCTCCCACTCTTCCCCCTCTTCCCCTTCCTCCCTCCTCTTCTTCCTCCCCTCCCTTCTTCCCTCTCCCTCTTTCTACCTTTCCCTCCTCTCCTTCCTCCTCCTCTACCTTTTTCCCTCCTGTGACTCCAAATCTGAGCTCAACTCCCACTCTGCCTCATTCCTCAGAGCCAGTCCTTCCCCAGCCCGGCTGTTCCTGGGGAAAGTGGATGGTGACCTTTCACCTTCCACTGTGGAGTAGGCTCGGGAGAGGGTGGAGAGTGGTGGGACCTGGGCCACTGCCCAGCTCTGTCCTAGTGTTGCCTGTGGAGTGCAGGCTCAGTATGGCTGGATGCTCCAATGTTTCAGACGAAGTGAGAAATCCAGGAATGTTAGTTCCATTACAAAAATAAACTGTGGGGTCTGCAGGCTAGATTTGGCCCATGGAGGTCCAATTTGCTGTGTCTGTTTAGCATTTTTGAGTCTCCAGGCCTTGTCTCTCACCAGTCCCAGCTGAGGTCCCCAGGGGAATGATGCTCTGGGCCTGTGACCCAGCCAGAGGGCTCTGGTGGGTGGGATCCTGTGGGTGGATTTCCCCTTCCAGCATCTCAAGTCGGGGGCTGCGTAGACACAGCCACTGGGTTAGTCAGTGCAGACTCTGGTGGGGCAATTATTTCCAAAAATATTGACTTGTAATGTGAAGAAAGCTCTTCTCTGTGCCACCCGTCAGCAGAAAATTGCTTTCGCTATTAACATTTCATCAACCGCATAATGTGAATTGATGTAAATGCATAATTAGAAATAATAGCCTGGTAAAATTCATTCTTATTTATAAAATTGGGCTTGTTAAATTAAAATGGGAGCTAACGACTTCCATCTCACTCTTAAAACATGTCCGAGGCTTTGACTGCCTGGCTTTGCAGAGGGTACCTGGACACATCGGCTGCTTTGTGGGGAGACCCTGGAGCTGGGCTGCTCCTCTGAGAAGGCATAGACACCACCTGTCCAAAAGGTGGCGCTCTAGTACTGCAAGTGGACCTCTCAAAAACATCTTAATCAACACACAACAAATGGTGATGTCTGAGGAGAGAAGGCAATGGTTTCCTTGGTCCTTTCTCTTCTCTGTAGATGAGGCCAGCCTGCCTGTTCATGAGTAGGTGCTTTGGGATGCATGACTGTCACCTACAAATGCTAAGGGTCTGGAGATCACAGGCAGAAAAGACAATTCCTTGTCATCATCATGGATAGTCATTCATTCACTCATACACTCATTCATTCAACAAGCATTAATTAAGCATCTCCTCCTTCTTGCCAGACGCTGTGTTGGATGGCGGGGCTACAGAGATGGAGAAGAGGTGGTTTCTGATTTCTTGGAGCTTGCCATGTGGGGAAAAAGCATTTAAATGTGTCTTGGTTACGTATCGCATCTGCCTTAGTTTGGGGATTTGCTTGCAAGTGTCCAAAAAACCATTCCTACTGTCTTAAACAACAGCAACAAAAAGAAATCTATTGACTCCCATAACTGGAATTGGATCAAGCAGAGCTTGATGCAGGGACTCAGATAAGTTTGTCAGGTCTCTTGCTCCATCTGGCCCTCTGTTTTTCTCCCAGTCTCATTCTCTCTGCTCTTGCAGATGGGTTTTCCTCCCACCTTGTGGGGAAAGGACGATGCTGGCATACTGTTCACATTTGTAGTGATTTTTGTCAGGTTTGCCTGCAACTCCTCCCCATACCCAAGCCTTATTGGGCAGGTAGGGCCAATCCCAAATACCAGCTATAGAGATGGAAATATGACCCAGACCTGGCCATCAGAGCCCTTTGGCCACTGGCCGCTGGGTCACCAGGATGACCTTAGGATGGTCACCAGGATGCAGGCTGTGAGGACGGCTGTCCAGCTTTGCACCATCTGGGAGGTGAGAAGCCGAGCAGAGACACAGGGGGATGACTCCCGCCATGCCCCTGGTGTGCCCCTGGTGCAGCTGGGCCTGAAGGGCGGTGCAGCCCCCATACTTCTCCTTTATGCAGCCATTACAGCGTAAAACGGCATTACTGTTTAGGGCAGGGAAAGCTCAGCTTTCCATCAGTTATTGAAAGAGTCCTGGCAGGGTCTGTCCAGGTCTTTACCCCAGTGGAGACTCACTCATGAAAGAGCAGCCATTGCTGTTTGAATGAGATCTTTTCTAGAAGCCCTCCCTGACCTCCAAAGCCGTAGCTAAGGCTTCATCTTCCAACCCTTTCAGTGTGTTGTCTGCCCCTCTTCCAGGGCCCAGACTTGGCCCTCCCAGGGATGGTGGACCCTGTGCTCTTCCACTGAGCCTTGAAGGGCCTCAAGATCATTCTGGAGTCACCCCAGTTCTGGAACCTGAGGTGAAGTCAAAAGGGAGAGGGGCTGTCTCAGGGGATATGTGTGTATGTGGGGGTGGGGGTAGGGTCTGGTGCAGAAATATATCAAGTTCTTATTTCCAAAAAATGAGATGCATGATAAATGATAAGGCCCAGAGAAGAAGTGACATTAAAAATAAAAAAGAGAGAGAGAGAGACTCTCCTTAGATATTTTTCAGTCCTGCTGGTTTTCAATTTTGGGCCTCACATACTGTGATGATGAATTTGGGGTCTGGGCAGGCAGAGCCTAGCCTAATCCTCCCTGTACCTCTTCTTGTGCCTTCCTAGGCCTTTCCCACATTGTTTCCTGCACTTTCCAGGGCATGCTGGGGTGCTGGCCCCCTTCCAGGCAGACACAGGGTCCCACTGTTGCCTGCTTCCTTCCTCACCACGGGAGCCCCATCTCTCAGGGAAAACGGCTCGTTTCTTTCTTGACCCCACTCCTCTGCAAGGATCATAGGGAAAATTATCCGACTTCCTCTTTCTCAGAGAGGGAAGGGGCTGGCCCAGGGTCGCACAGGGGTTGGCGGCGGAGACCAGGCCTCAGACCCCACTCAGGGTGGACTGTGGCACTCAGCGGGGTCGGAATGCTTTCCCGGGTCCCGGGACTGCTGCATCTCCTCCTGGCTAGTCCTGGCTCCCTGCAGGGTGCAGGGGGCACCCCGAGGGTGGTGTTTACAGCCATGCCTTGGGCCTCCTGGGGCACCCCTCCCCCACGGGACACAGGTTCCCTTTTCATGCGGGAAGAAAGCTGCCCGCTTGTCTCTAGGAACAGCTGGGCCTTGTCCCCTCCCGCAGTGGCTCGGCGCCTGCCGTGGAGCGGACAATCCGGGCTGTGTCCTGCGGCCCAGGCCTGACGGAAGTGCCTTGGCTGCGGCCCAGGAGCCGCGGGGGTGCTGGGCCTGCGGGCTGGAGGCTGGGCCCTCTGGGGGGTAGTCTCTCCAGGGCCTACTGCTTTCCCTCACCGTCTGCCAATGGCGAGAGGCGTGGGCTGAGAGACAGCCCCTAGGCCTATGAATGGGGTGCCAAAGGCTGGGTTTGAAGGTCGGGCCTGGCTCCTTTCTCATGGGCCTCCTCGCTCTCAGGGTGGGAGTGTGAGCAGCAGATGAAAACAGCTGTGGATTTACTCCCCCTTCACCCCCTTACCCTCCCGAGTGTGAGTACCCCTGTGGGCTCGGGAAGCAGCTGAGTTGGGGGTGGGGCTGGGTTGCTGTCTTCTGCCTTGGTGGGGCAGACAGCTCCTCCCTCTGGGCTGTCACCAGGCAGAAGCCTCCCTCCCCTCCTGTACACCATGCTGGCCTCATCTCTGCGATGGGGCTCCTGGGGCTGCCCCCCTGATAACCATAGCTCCGTAGGTGGAGGCTTGTTCTGAAGCCTGTGTTGTACCCAGGGCTCTGCAAACACACTTTGCACGCAGTGACAATGCAAGGCATGGCTTTCACTGTCCTTTCCCCGGTGCAGAAACCGAGACTCGGGTGGTTAAGTGATCTGCCCTAGACGGCACAGCTGGCCAAGCCTGGTGCCTCCTCCCTGGGAACCAATAGGCTCAGGCTGCCTGGAAAGCTGCTTTCTTTATTCAAACAACAACTATTTGTTGTGTTCTCACTCTGCTTAATCTTAGTCTGACATTCTAGAGGGGGAGACAAACAAACACGTGAATGACAAGGAAGGAAACAAACTAGATAGCTGATTGCTGTTAGAGAATTAGGTAAAGGGATGTGCTGGAGCCAGCCAGGTAGGCCATTGAACAGGGTGGGGATGAGGTCAGGGAAGGGCTCTGAGGACCCGAATGACAAGGAAAGACCAGCTATGTGGAAACCAGAGGGAAGCACACTGGGCAGAGGGAAGAGCTAGGCAAAGGCCCTGGGGTGGGGTGAGGAAGGTATGTGAAGAATGGGATGGGTCTGGAACTGTGGGAGTGGGCACAGATGGATCGGGGGATGTAGGGCCACTCAGGGTGCGGCCCAGGAGTGAGAGAGATCCCCTGTGGAGGTTTATGTCAGTGCAAACAGTTGTTCTGTCTGGGAATTGGTCCATAGCAGCTGCTTGCTGCCCAGGTACCAAAGCTGGAGAGGAGTCATGGGGACAGGCAGACATGGGACCTCTACTCAAGTAGCTGAAAGACTGTCAGAGGAAGAAGAATCGACTTGCTGTATGTGGCCCTAGAGAGCAGAAGTGGGCCTGTTGTGGAAGGTGGGATTTAGGAGTATTTCACAGTCATAGAAATCCAGGGATGAGAAGGGTCACCCTGAGAGGTGATGATCTGCCCGTCACTGGCAGAATCCAAGTGGAATGATGCTTGATGTCAGAATCTGGTGAAATAGCCAACCGCCGGAGATGGGGCAGAGAAGTCCTGGGTACTGAGTGGGGTGGGACTATCCAACCCCTGGGTGTCTCTTAGAGGTCTCTGTGCTGCATGAGTGTGGCAGATGCTGATACTGGGGAATGGGTGCATGTCCGCTGCAGACTTGAGCCTTGGTGCTTGGCTCAGACTGCAGAACTGGTGCTGAGCTGTGGGCCGGGATGTGTCTGGTGCTCGATAAATGTGTCACTTGATTGATGTCTTATTGGCCCTGGAGGGAAGTGAAGGGAAGATTTCTTGATATGAGAAGACCAAATTAGGAACAGATGCCTTTTCAGGCTATTAATAGGTGGTTGGGGAACAGAACAATGGGGCTTATTTTTAAAGGAACCCACAGCTTGCTGGTGGCCGCTGTCCATTTGGATGATTCTTGCCAGATTATTTCATATTTTGAGTGGACAGTGGAGCTTTGCAGGGAATGCTGGAGTCTCCCTGAACCCCTCTCAAGTCAGGAGCCAGGGGGCCTAAATTTAACCTCTTCCCCCAGTCTTGCTCCGTTTCGCCCTCAGGGCCCGGGAACAACCTGTGATTTTGATAAATGGGCTCAGTGCAGAGTGGGCTTCCAGTGGAGAGGCAGTGGGATGAACAAGACAAGCACCAGTTGGCCCAAGTCATCTTTTTATTTTTCATGAATATAGAAGCCTGAGGTTTGGCTTCTAACTAGAATGAACATAAGCCACCACCGAAGCTATTAGTAGCATTATTCACAATCACAATTGTTGAAAATTAAAATTGTCTTTACTGTGTGTGTGTGTGTGCTTTCTCTCTCAATAGCAATTTAAAAACTAACGCCACTTAACTTATTAAAAATACTAGTGAGGAAAATGGCTTTTATAAAAAAAACAAACACAACATTTTTCCTTAATGTGTTCCTTTAAAGAAAGTAAAGAATTATGGTGCAGACAAGAGCATTATGTGACTTGATTTAACACGGTAGATTGAGTCTGTGCTCTGTCCTGCCTAGTGCACAGACTGGAGTGGAGAATTTTATTCTGGGGCAGGTATTACCTCTGAGCGGCCAACTTGGGCATGCAGCTTCCTGCATGCGTGGTGGGCAGGCAGGAGCTTGGTGGGAGGTGCCCTTGCTCCCCTAGGTGGCTTTTGGTAGTTTTTGAATAAGGCTTGGGCTTCTCCGTAGGGACAAAGTCCTGCTGGGGCGTCTGCCCTCTCCCAGTCACTTAGGACTTGTTTCAGCCCCATGGAAGGGCCTGCTTGGTGAGTGTCGTGGGCACTGTTGGTGGGCTGTCCATAGCCTCTCATAGCTACCTGGGATGCCTGGGGCTCTCTCTAGCTGTGGAGCATACACCTGGAGATGCCTGGGAGGGGATGCCCGGGCAAGGCTTCAGCTGACAGAGACTAATGGGAGTTGATGGATAAATGCCCCGGCTTCCTCACCTTTCGTGTGGGGCCATTGTGAGGCATGTTCTTTCTTCGCAGTCCCCTAGGGGGCCCCAGCGAGCAAACACCCAGTTGCCTACCCATGGCAGCAGCCTGCTCAACATCCCATCCCCGTTGTCGTCTCCCTGCCCACTCCCCTATCAGTGCTTCTTGGGCTCACGGCCCAAATCAGATGATTTGAGAGTAAGCCCTTGTCTTAGGACAGGTCAGGGGGCTTGACCTGGGTCTGACTCCAGCACCCTGCTGCCCTCTCCCGGCACCTCCCCTGCTGCTGTGCGACTGTGTCCTCGTGGGGGTAGCAGCTCTTAACCCAACACCAGGGATGGGCAGGGCATGGGTGACATAAAGGCTGCTAAAAGTCACATTGTCAGCAGCCCCCTCCTGCTGGCCCTCGTCACAGGTGCCTGGCATGCTTCAGCGGGGTGGTGATGTGTTTCTCTGAGGCTGAGGTTTTGAGGAGCTTTGGGAAGCATGTGCCTTCTGCAGAGAAGTGCCTCTACTTCCCACCCCAGGAAAAACTCTCCACAGTTTAGGATGAAACCAGGAAAAATCCCCATTCAGTAATCAGACCTCGTATAAAGCACACACAGGGTCAGCTATTGCCAGGAAAGGAGCTCCCGGTGGAGGTGGCTCCCCACGGCCTGTGAGGTATGGCCTGTCATTTTGTTCTAAAGTCACCCTTGCCTCCTTCTGTAGCAGCAGCCTCCTCTGTCTCTGGGGGAATGTCTTTCCTTACTCAACCATGAAAACTGGGGGGTAGGGAGTTGATGGCTGTTAATTGGGGCCATGTGATCCAAGCCAGAAACTCAGCATCTCGATGTGGACCCAAGAGCCACACATTCCACCAAATCTAGAGAAGCTGGGAACTGAGCCCGGAGCTGTGGCTGCCATGGTCCAGTCTTACTGAGAAAGGAGGTATGAGAGAATGATACGGAGCTTGCAAAGAACCAGAGGTGAGGGGTGGGGAGGAAGCCCTGATGGTCCCAGGGTCCCCAAGGCCTGCTGGAATCCTGCTCTTCCTGGGTTTGGCCATTGGGCCCAAGCATCCTTTCTCTGCCTAATCTCTCTGTTTTTGCCACTAGGGATCCTGACGGTCTTGCGCATACTGACTGCAACAGTTGCAGCCTGTCCTTTGCAGATCTGCTTTGGGACAGCTATCCAATGAATGTCAGTTGTCACTAAAGCATTCTGACTAAGGCGGTCCCCAAGCCAATCATCCCCAGGGAAACCAGGCTGCAGAGAGAATGAGGGCATGAGAACCGTGGCCCCTTCAACTGCAGCACACTCAGGTCTGCTAGAAGAAACAGTGGTTGTGCTGAGCTGTCGGCTAAGGGTGGGTGGGAGAAGAGACACTGGTTTGAGCAGAGGAAGGAGGCCTGGACAGTGGGGCTGGAGATGCTTCGTGCTCATTCAGAAACATCTACCGAAGCCCAGAGCTGAATTGGACATGGTTATCCTGGTCTATGGCAGTGAGGAGAACAGCCCCATGGCCTGAATTGTCCAGATTTCAAACCTGTCCCTTGGCTCCCTGTGAACATGCATCTTCTTGTCAGATTTATGTCCTGATTAGGGTTTGGGGAATGGGGTCACTGTGGATACAAAATGTACATGGGATGTTTGCCATGCAACAACCTCTGAAGTCTTTAGCGAATCCAGCTGGAGTGGCCAGAGCTGCAGGGGAAACTGCCTGGTATGACCAGCCTGCATGAGTCCTGTGGCCTGGCCTTCTGGAGCTGCCTTGGTGTCCACCTACTCCCAAGCCTGGTGAATCTGTGAGGCCTGAGTGTCCTTTCATACACTTATCCTCTGTCTTATCCTCTGAACAGG
>JAQZBX010012082.1:27384-41869 GCA_029593785.1 Cabassous unicinctus | reverse complement strand
CAGGTTTTCTGATTTCAATGCCACGTTGTTTATATTATATAATAGTAATCATATGAATATGGTTAATGAGGATGAGACATTTCTTGGCATACTCAGTCATCCAGGGAGAGGAACCTCAAGAAACAGCCTGGCAGCAGAGAAGTAGTCAGGGAAAGGACAGAATACCAGGTGCTCCTTGAAGTCCTTGCAGCTCCAGTTTCTTTTGACTTTTTGCAAACTGTAAGTGTTTCCAAATGGTTGCGATATTATTAACTCTAGGGAATTTATATTCCCCAGTTATAGCATAAACATTGCCCATTAAATTCCTCAGTGTTTGAAATAGGTCTTGGATAAAGGGATAGAGGAGCAAGGAAGATGACACCTAGAAGCAATAGCACGTTTGTGGAGAAAGTTGGCAAGAGCATGATGCATAAGTTTCTTATGAAAACAGCAGGCATGTAGGGTTTCTATCTGCCATTAGTCTCTTTGTCATCACTAGTCATTATCAACATTACTTTTGTTCCACTCCGCATCTCTTTTGTATATGGGACCAGAAGGGAAAATAGAAAAGTTACGAGCTATACTCTTGTTGCATCTGCTTGTATTGTGGATTCTTTGGCAGGACTAAGATCCATTGTTCCCTTCATCAGCAAGCAGCATTCTAGTAAGGACAGGCTTTCTATTTCAGGGCTTTAGGTTGTTCCTTTGGATGCTATTGATTTCCCTCTATCAGCCAGTTGGAAAAAAATGTATTTAGAAATGCAGTTGAACTTGTTTAAAATATACCTGTTTTCTGGGTTTGGGGTGGGAATCTTATTTACACAGGAGATAAATGAGCTGATTAGGGGACAAAACCCATTTAAAATATGTGCTTTAAATCCTTCTAGGTTTGGTTTTAAAACCTTATGTTCTGTGTAAAATGATATAGTCCCTTTTACTGAGAATGTAAAAACTTGAAGATTATAAGGGAGTTAATAAGAAAAGTCATTGTAAAATAAAGATTTGATCAGGAAAGAGAGTGAAACTTGGAGTGAGTTTGCCTCAAAACAAAAGGAATAAAAAGGCAGGGAGAAAAGAAAATACCTGGAGGCAGTCAAGTGTGGAGAGGTCTTCTAGACTCCCAGATAAAACTCTGACTGGTTTCTTATTACCTTAATTGCTTCCTGCCGGCCTGGGTCCCTTGTAGAGTGGAGGCCAAGAGATCAGAGGGAAGAGGGGGAAAAAAAGGTCTGTTATGATAAGGAGAAGCTCATTGAGAGATCTATCATTTTAATTAGTGCAAGTGGCCCAAGCAGGTGAGTGGCCCTAGGATGGGTGATGTGGAAGGAAAATCTTGGCAGGTGTGAGAAGCTGAGTAGCCTACCATGTTAGTTGGCCTAATAGCCCAAGGCTGGGGTTCCTAAGATGCTTGTGAGCTCTGGAAGGGATATGACCCTAAAATCTGACTTTACAACAGGTTAGGAAGACACTTTCTAAGAAGGGACATAGAAAAAAGGCTATGATTTCATTCAGCTATATGTAAAAGTTACCAAATGCTGTGAAAACAAGTAACATTTTACATAAGCATAAAAATAGCTTAGTCTATAAATGCATTTTAGGTAGTATTCTTTGATTTATATCCCATTTAATCATTACACTATACTTAAAAGATTAATGAATAAAGATCTGTGCTAGTTTATTTGTCACCCTAATAGATAAAAGCTTGGTAGTTTAGATCACTCACATGAAACAGTTGCCTGTGATCTACAAGTGAAAGCCTGTTATTTCCTGAGAGGCCATAACTCATTAGAGTGAGCTATAACATGACCATTACAAATGTCCTTTTTCAGCAATTAAAAAAACTGATGAGAAGATATTTTTATTCATTCAACAAATAATTGAGTTTACTGTGTGCCAGACACTAGCTGAGTACTGATGATTAAGAGACATTATGACACCTGCCTTCAGAAGCTTCCAGTTGAGAGAGGAAACCTAAGCAATAAGCCATTACCAAGAACTGTAGTAAGGAACAGCCCAAGATGCCACTTCAGAAAGGAATGGTTTGTGATCCAGCCTGAGACACAAATGGAAGTTATGGGAAAAGGTATTGGATGCTTTCCTCATAAAAGTAAATTAAATTACAGATTTATTTACAAATTTTCCAGAAAAAAAATCTGCCAAGCACTTGTGCTATAAAGAGAGTGTGGTTTAGAGCTGCAAAAACCTAGGTTTCAAGCTGTGCTCTGGGACTTAGACCTTTATGGTGCTAGGCAGGTTTAACTTTTTCAGAGAATCCCACATCTGTTTAATAGAAACAATAGTATCCAACTCATTTGATTGTTATGAGGAATAAATGAAATAGTTCAGGTAAAGTTGTTAGCCTATGGGAAGTGCTACATAACTTATAGCTATTCTTATTATAATAAGTCAGGAGAAGAACCTCTAAAATGCCTCTTAATTCAGATCTTCATCATCTCCAGTGGGTTACGGAAATAACTCCTCATGTATCTCACCAACTTCAATGTTGTTTCCGTCCAGTCTGCCCTCTATATTGTCACCAGAATACTTCAGTGACTCCATTGCCTAAAGGCAAAGTCTAACTTTCCTGCTTGATATACAAGGTCACCCATGATTTGACTGGGACCCACTTCTCTAATCTTATCTCCTAACCCTCTCCTGTCTCTTTGAACTCTCAGCTCCACCCAAACCAAACAACTTTCAGGACCCTAAGCACAGTATATCATTTCATGACCCTCTTTTTTTGCATGTGCTATTTCTTCTGTTGCAGTGCCCTTACTTCTTTTCTTTCTGTAAACATTTTTTAAACCCTCTTCCACAGCTGGCCTGGAAGAGTAAATTGTTTCCCTGTTTATTGGGTGAGAAAATCTGTAATCATGAGATGAAGAAATGAAGCAATCAATAGCAGTTATACTTTACTTTTTCTTTCTTTTTTTTGCATTCCCTTCTTCCCACTCCCTTCCTCGCTGCTCTGTTTTGGCTTTTGTCCCTACTATGATGTTCTAAGTCCAGAAGCACGTAACAAAAAGCTCACACAAGGAACCCCAGCTAAGTTTCTCTCTGTAGAGGAAAGCAATGAGATACCTGGATAGCTACGGTTCTTATTGACAGATGGTGAAGCCAACATCCTAGGGAATGGGGGGATATAAATCCACTCACACCCACTGCAGTTCCCCAAACTCTGAGTGGGCATCCTTGCAAACACATTTAAAGTGCATTTTCTTATATGCTTGACTATCACTGTGCCACAGGGCCTCAGAATCTGAGCGTTGTGTCACAATTATAGGCAGTCTAGAAGACCAAGCCACATTTGTGATGGCAGCATTTAAGCTGCTGATTCATTTTGCAAAGAAGCACATTTGTGAAGCTAGATGAAGAAAAATTTTGAAGGTTGTCTGTTTTTGTGTTTTTTTCTTTTATTTTCCTACACTACCCCTTTCCCCTCTCCCCTTTGCCCTCTCCCCCTGTGACCTCTAGTCTTTTTTCTATTTCTGCAAATTTGCTGTATCTAGTCATCTTATAAGTCATAAACAATTTTTGTTCTTATGTGTCTTGCTTATTTGACAGAGTATAGTTTTCAAGGTTATCCCATATTGCAGTATGTCTCATAACTTCATTTTTTTCTTATGGCTGAATAATATTTCATTGTGCATATGTACCACATTTTGTTTATTCATTCATTTGTTGATGAGCATTTGGGATGTTTCCAGCTTTAGACTATTGTGAATAATGCTGCTATAAACACTGGTGTACAAGAATCTGTTTGTGAACCTGTTTTCACTATCTTTGTTTATACACCTAGAAGTGAGATTGCCAGGTCAAATGGTAATTCTATATTTAACATTTTGAGGATCTGCAACATTTTACATTCCCACTAACAATGCACTAGAGTTCCAATTTGCCCACATCCTCACCAAAAGATATTTTCCACTTTTAAAAAATAAATGTGGCTGTGAAGTGGTATCTCTTGGTTTTGATTTGCATTTCCCTAATGGCTAATGATGTTGAGCAGCCTTTCATGTGTTTATTGGGCATCTGTGCATCTTCTCTGGAGAAATATCTCTTCAAGTCTTTTGCCCATTTTTTAAATCGGGTTGTTTGTCTTTTTGTTGTTGCATTATAACAGGTCTTTATATATTCTGGATAATAAATCTTTATCTGATTTATGGAATGATATTCTTCCATTCTGTAGGTTGTTCATTCACTTTCTTGATAATTTCCTTCAATGTAGAAAAGGTTTTAATATATTTATTAGAGAAGTTGTGGGTTTACAGAATAATCATGCATAAAATACAAGATTCCCATATACCACCCAATTATTAATACCTTGCATTGGTTTGATACATTTGTTACAATTGATGAAAGCACCTTTTTAAATAATTGTACTATTAACTGTAGTCCATGGTTTAACTTAGAGTTCACTGTTTGTGTTGTGCAGTTCCATGGATTTTTATTTTATTTTATCTTATTCTGGTACCATATATACAACCTAATATTTTGCATTTTAAAAGCATTCATATATATGTTTTTATAATTTATTATTTTTTTGTTGCTTGTCTTTTGGTGCCATATCTAAGAATCCATTGTTGAATCCCAGGTCATAAAGATTTACCCCTCTATTATCTTCTAAGTGTTTTAGAGTTTTAGCTCTCAATCATTTTTGAACTGAATTTTGCTTATGGTGTAAGGTAGGGGATCTAACTTCATTTTTCTGCATGTTAATATCCAGTTTTCCCAGTACCACTTATTGAAGAGACTATTCTCTCCCCAATCCATATACTTAGCCTACTTGACAAAAATCAATTAGTCATAGATGTGTGGCTCTGTTTATGGACTTTTCAAAATTCTTTTCCACTGATCTTTTGTTTATTTTTTGCAAGTAACACACTGTTTTTTTTTTGTTTTTTTTTTTAAAGATTTATTTATTTTATTTTATTTATCCCCCACTTGCTGCTTGTGCTGCTGTGTCCATTCGCTGCGTGTCTTCTCTGTGTCTGATCATCTCCCCCTTGCTGTGAGGTCTTGCTGCATCAGCCCACCGCACCGCCCAGGCCAGCGTGCCCTCACAAGGAAGCCTCGGCACGCGAACCTGGGCCTCCCACATGGTAAACGGGGGCTCCATCCACTGAGCCACACCCGCTTCCCAACACACTGTTTTGATTGTCATCACCTCAAGATGTAAAGTTAGCTTATTAATTTGAGATCTTTCTTCTTTTTTACATAAGGATTCATAACTATAAATTTCCCTCTGAGCACTGCCTTCACTGCATCACTGCAAGTTTTGGTATGTTGTGTCTTTGTTTTCATTTGTCTGCAAGTATTTTCTGATTTATCTTGTGATTTCTTCTTTATAACCCATTGGTTGTTTAAGAGTGTGCATTTAATTTCTACATAGTTGTGAATATTCCAGTTTTCCTTCTGTTACTGATTTATAACTTTGTTTTCTTGTGGTAAGAGAGGTTACTTTCTATGATTTAAATATTTTAAAATCTATTTTGACTTCTCTTGTGCCCTAACATATGGTCTATCCTAGAGAATGATCCATGTACACTTAAAAAAGAATGTGTATTCTTCTGTTGTAGAGTGAAATGTTCTATATATGTTGGTTAGATTTAGTTGGTTAATAGTGTTGTTTAGGTTTTCTATTTCCTTATCAATCTTCTTTTTAGATGTTCTATCCAGTATTAAAAGTGATTTGTTGAAATCTCCAGCTATTTTTGTAGACCTGTCTATTTCTGCCTTCAATTCTGTCCATGTTTGCTTCAAATATTTTGGTGCTCTGCTGTTTATAAGTTTATAATTGTTCATAATTGTTAAATTTTCTTGTTTGATTGACTTCTTTATTGATATATAATGTTCTTCTTTGACTCTTGTGACAGTTTTTTACTTAAAATCTATTTTGTCTGATATTGATATAGTCTCCCCCACTTTCTTTTGATTAGTATTTGCATGAAATAGTTTTTCTATCTTTTTACTTTCAAACTATTTGTGTCTCAGGATATAATGTGTGTCTCTTATAAACAGCATACATACAATTGGGTCATATTTCTTTATTCACTCTGCCAATCTTTGCCTTTTGATTGAAGAGTTAAACCCATTTACATTTAAGGAAATTAGTGATAAGGCAAGATTTACTCTGGCTATTTTGCTTATTGTGTTTTGTAAGTCTTATACAGTTTTTGTCCCTCCTTTCCTCCATTACTGCCTTACTTTTTGTTTAGATGAGCTTTTATAAAGTACCATTTTGAATCATTTATACTTTCCTTTTGTGTAGATATTTTAGATATTTTCATTATGATTATCTTGGAAATTATAGTAATCATACTAAATCTGTTACAATTTAGGTTTTGTTTATTCCAACTTGTCTTCAGTTGCCTATACTCACGTAGTACCTATATCCCTCCAACCCTCCCTTTTATGCTGTTCTTGTTACAAGTTATATCATTATGTACTATACAGCAGTAACAAAGATTTATGCTTGTTTTTTATGCATTTGAGGTTTAAGCCTTGTAAGAAGTAAAAGACAGCATTATAAATGAAAAATGAATTAATACTGGCTTTTGTATTTACCCATGTTGTTATTTACACTGGAGACCTTTATTTCTTCATTCAGTATTGAGATACTATCTATCACACTTTCCTTTCAATGTGTAGTACTCCCTTTAGCATTTCTATAATACAGATCTAGTAGTAATGAACTCCCTCAGTCTTTGTTTGTCTGGAAATTACTTAATTTCTCCCTCATTTATGAAGGACAGCTTTCCAGGTATATCATTCTTGGGTAACAGTTTTCTTTCAGTTCTCTGAATATGTCTTCCGAATGCCTTCTGTACTCCGTAGTTTCTGTTGAGAAATTGGGTGTTAAGCTTAGTAAGGATTCCTTATATGTGACACATTGCTTCTCTTAAGATTTTTGTCTTTGCCTTTGCTTTGGACAATTTGATCATAGTGTGTCTCAGTGTAGATCTGTTTGGGTTCATCCTGCTTGGTATTTGTGAAGCATTTTGGATTTGTGTATTCATATCTTTCATCAGATTTGGGAAGTTTTCTGCCATTATTTCATCAAATATTTTTCCTAGTCCTTTATTTCTCTTTTCTTCTGGAATTCCTATGATGCAGGTACTAATGTGCTTGATTGTGTTCCACAAATTCCTCAGGCTCTGTTCATTTTTTTTTTTCCCATTCTTTTTTCTTTCTGATCCTCAATCTGGACAATTTCAGTTGTTCTCTCTTTGAATTTGCTGATCCTTTTTTTTGCCTCCTCCAATCTACTCTTTAACCACTCAATTGAATTTTTCACTTCAGTTAGTGTACTTTGAATTACATAATTTCCATTTGGTTCTTCTTTATATTTCTATCTCTCATTGAAATTCTAGTTTTGTTCAAATATTGTTTTCCTGATTTCCTTGAGTTATTTGCCCATTTTTCCTTTAGTTCTTTGATCCTATTTATGAGAGTTGTTCTAAGTTCTTTGATTTATAATTCTGGAGACTGTAATCCCTCCAGAATATTTCCTGTTGAATTCTTTTTTTTTTCTTGTAACTGGCTAGTTCTCCCTCTCTTAGTGTACCACACTAAGAAGAAGAAGATGAAAGAAAGAAAGAAAAAGAGGGGGAAAAGAAAAGAAAGAGAGTGAATTTTTTTTTAAAAAAGGAAAATACTCAGACACTCACACACACAAAATAATGAAGTATGCTGCCTCTCTATGTCTCTTGTTATGTGCTGGTGGGAAGCCAGACATTACTGCTTTTGGAGCTGAATCCTAGGCTATCATCCCTGCTCATCCCTCAGGGATCTGCCAGACCCAAAAATATAAAACAGAGACAGAACAAAACCGACCAACCAACCAACAAAGAAAAGAGGTGCATCGGCTCTTTATGACTCTGTAGGTACTGATAAGGCCAGAATACATCTCTTCTGAGAGAAATCAAGCCTGGCATCTGCATTGTGCCCTTAGGGATCCATAAAACTAAATAATGCAAGAAAGAGAAAGAAGAAACCCAACCAATGGAAAATTGCACTGGGTCTTTAAGTCCTGGTAGATTATGGTGTCAGGCCAGAAGCCAGTGCTGCAGGAGGGGGCTGAAACCAAGGCTAGAGTCTGTGCTGTGCCCTCAGGGGTCTGCCAGACCAGGAATGCCCCCACACAGAAGGAAAAAAAGTGGCCAAAGAAAGTGCACTAGCTCTTTATGTCCAGGTAGCTGGTGGGAGGCTGGAAGTGCTGCTGCCCACAGAGCTGAAACTGAGACCAGCTTCTGTTCTGGTCCCTCAGAATCCCCCAGATTGACCTTGATCTTCAACCTCAACTTTTGGAGGAGGAGGAGGTTTTCTCTGCCAGTCCTTGCCCTAGATGGCAGTTCCCAGAATCCAGGCTTCAGGCTTCATTGCTACAGCCCTCTCTGCAACAACTGCCATGGGGATAAGCAGTGAGGACTGATCACTGGCTTGTGCTTTCACTTACACAAGCTGAACTCTCAGCAGCCTCTTGCTTCCTCAGGCTCTCCTTTAGTTGTTCTCAATGTCCATTCTGGTTCTGGGGTTACCACCTAGTTTATTTCTGTCTCTTTTTCCAGCTCTTTCATTTTGCTAATGGAAGAAGCAATTTGTAAAACTTTCTACTCTGCCATTTTGCCTGTAAACTTAAAAAAAAAACACAAAAACCAATCATTCCTGGCAAAATTCCCTCCTGTTACCCTTTGCATTAGTCAACCAAAGGGGTGCTGACGCAAAATACTAAAAATCTGTTGGTTTTCATAAAGGGTATTTATTTGGGGTAGAAGCTTACAGTTACCAGGAGATAAAGCATGAGTTACTTCCCTCACCAATGTCTGCTGCCATGTGTTGGGACAAGATGGCTGCTGATGTTCAGCCTTCCTCTTCCTCTTAAGGCTCTGTGGTCCCAGCTTCCTCCAATATCAGCTGTAGGCTGGGATAAGTTTCATCTCTCTCCCGGGGCTCAATTCCCTGTGGTCTCAGCTGCTCTGTTGGCTCCACAAGGTCAGCTGTAGACAATCAGGCGAATGACTCGTCTCTCTTCCCAGGGCCTCTGCCATGTCTAAGGGAACCTTCTTTCTGCTTCTCCTGCATATTTGCTTCCCAGGTTCCAGGATCAAAACTCCAACTAACTCCTTTGCTCTGCCATGTAGTTTTCTCTGTGAGTCCCTGCCCACCAAGGGGGCATCCTACTGACGTGGCCCAATCAAAGCCTTAATCATTATTTAATCAAGTAAAAGTGAAACCTCTGAATCCAGTATAATATAATATGCCAGGAGGGACAGAGAAGTTTACAAACATAATCCAATATCTATTTTTGGAATTCATAAACAATATCAAACTGCCACACTCTTCCATTATAATACATCCGTACTCTATACCTAATGCACACACTTGCTCGTATATTATATAATAATTAGATATTTTCTTTGTCCCTCTTCCTGCTTACACTGTAAGTTCCTCAGTGTCTCTTATCTGTCTTTTTATCCCCTTGTCCCAGTCCAGTGTTGGCACATTTGGTAATATTTATTGAAGTAAACTTAACTGTGGGTGCTCAATATTTTTGGCTGATTTGATTTAATGTATATTTTCATATTCTTGTTTCCCTTAAGATAAATTTCTGATGATTGCTATAGTTTGTTTTGTTGTTAGCATTGCCAATAATTATACATCATGTTTCAGGCAGTTTATCTCCATTATTGCATAACACAGAATTGATTTGCTATGCATCATAATTTAAGTTTCATTCTTCTCTGTGTCCTTGTATTGTCTGCAGTGACCTATTCACATCTCTAAAGCAAGCAATGTTGTCATTACTCATTTTTCCTTGCACTGTTGAACCCCCCTGCACCCTTTGACACCTTTGGCCATTAGTTTTAATAACACTCCATCTTTCTTATTATTTGCTATATATTGCTTTGAGGTCTCATGTCTCCAATGTCATCTGGTGTCCCTTGATGATATATTCTGGAACCAATTCTGGGTGGCTGGAATATGTGTCTATTAGTCAGAATAAACTGTGCTCATCACCTACACTGTCACACTGATGGCACTCAGTGATATTTATGGGTCTTTGCAAATATCACAATGGCTGTTGCTGAATCGCCTGATTGTTTTTCTGATACAAATGTTTGGATGTTGGCTAATTTTCTTAAGCATAATGCTGATAAAATAGGGTTATTAAAGAATACGATTCTTCACAGAGATATTTATTGACCCTCTTATCCTGCATGGATTCTTGAGTCTTCTTTTTCTTTATTCAGACTTTCTAATCTTTAAATCACCTTTGACTTTCAGTTTCCTGGTAAGATGTATTTGAAACATATCATTGTTTTCATGATTGCCTTTATGTTTCTGTCTTAAATTGAAGTTACTGATACCATTTGATGACAATTCAAATGAAACCAAGACACCACAGACATACATTATCACCTCTCACACTTCTGAATCAAGAGTAGGATTAGTGTGTCAATCATTACCTTTGAATTTTCCATTAGTTTTCTGTCATCATTTAAAATAATAACATAGTTTCTACTCTAAATTAAATCATAGACAGTTTCATACTTCTGAATACTGGTATTATGATGTCATTCCTTTCCTTTTACTTGGACAATTTTGGATTTCTTCAATTAACTTTCTATTTTTCCATCTGTGGCTTTTCTTATGTCCTTTTTCTACATGTTTATATAACTTTACCTTGGATTACAATGAAAACTCATGAATTATCAATCCACATGTTTGGAAGTTGCGCTAATTCAGAGCATTTTAGGTAGAAGTATGTCTTTCTTCTTTGATTTAAAGACATACCAAGCCCCCAAACCCACACAAATAGGAGTTTGTTGAGACCAAAGCCCACTGTATCTCTCTTCCTTGTCTTCATGAGTCAGTGCCTAAGGCAACACCATGGCTGTCTATTTACAACTTCAGCCCTCCAACTTCTTTCCATCTTCCAAAGCCTCCTTTAATGCAAATACCTGTGTCCTCAGACTCTTCTCTTGGTGTTCTCTCCAGCTTCTTGCATTATTACCTGGCTCTCACCTGGGATCACAATATCCCCTGCAGCCTATCAAATAGTTGCTGTTTATTTTCTCACACCTCAGGGACAGAGCATGGCATTGGTCTAGTCCAGACTTCCTTATTGCTGCTTTCAGACCATACCTCCTTCATCTCTCCATTTGTAAAGACAAAAATGAAACAACAAACCCTGTTTTTTGAGGCTCAAGACATTTCAAACTAATCACCATCTATTTCTCCCCATTGCTATAAACTTTTTTTTTTTAAGATTTTATTTTTTTTAATTTATTTCTCCTCCCCCCACCTTGCTGTTTTGTGCTCGCTGTCTGCTCTCTGTGTTCTTCTGTGTCTTCATGTCTTCTCTTTAGGCAGCACTGAGAACAGATCCTGGAACCTTCCAGAGTGGGAGAGAGGCACTCAATATCTTGTGCCACCTCAGTTCCCTGGTCTGCTGTGTCTCTTATTGTCTCTCCTCTGTGTCTCTTTTTGTTGTATCATCTTGCTGCGCCAGCTCTCTGCACGGGCCAGCACTCCTGCATGGGCCAGCTCTCCGCTCAGGCCAGGCTTGCCGCGCTGGCCAGCTTGCCCTTCACCAGGAGGCCCTGGGAATCGAAACTTGGATCTCCTATATGGTAGACAGGAGCCCAGTCGCTTGAGCCACATCATTTCCTTGCTATCAACTTTTGATCTCTAAAAATATCATGGATTTTGCACCTGACTTATGGTCTTTTCTTTCTTCCCCAAGGCCGCATATCAGTGTGGGTGACTGATGTAGTCAAATCAAAAAGTCCTAAATCAATTTTATCAAGTAATATAATCAAAGTCCCCTCAACTGAATTTAATGCAATCAAAGTTTATCACACCCAGAGAAATAGATTAGTTTACAAACATCTTTTTGGGATTCATAAAATAATCTCAAGCTGCCACACATTGTGAGGCTTGTCCCCCTGTCCTAGTCTCTCCCTTCTCCTCCTGGTTCAGCTTCTTGCCACTTGTGGCTTTTTTTTTCCTCCCATGTTGAAATTTCACTCCATTCATAAGGGACTCCAGTAATAGGATTAAGACCCATCTTGAATTGGGCTGGGCCACACACACCTTAACTGAAGTAACCCTATCAAAAGTCCTACTTGCAGTGGGTTCACACCCACAGGAATGGATTAGATTTAAGAACATATTTTTCTGGGGTACACACGGCTTCAAACCACCACACTAGATATAGAAACATTTCTGGTTTCTGCATGTTGATCTTCTACCCTGCCATTTTGCTGAATTTGCTTAATAGTTTTAGTAGTTTTTTGTGGATTCAGGATTTTCTGTATATAGATTCATGTCATCTGCAAATAGGAAAGGTTTCACTTCTTCCTCTCCAATTTGGATGTCTTTTATTTCTTTCTCTTTCCTACTTGTTCTGGCTAGAACTTCCAGTACAATGTTGAATAACAGTGGTGACAGTGGGCATCCTTGTCTTCTTAGAGGACAGCTTTCAGCCTTTCACTATTGAATATGATGTTAACTATGGGTTTTTCACATATGACCTTTATCATGTTGAAGTTTCCTTCTATTCTTAGTGTTGTTGTTTTTTTTTTCCCTTAATCAGGGGGTGCTGGATTTTGTAAATGCCTTTTCTACATCAATTGAGGTGATCATCTGGATTTTTTCCTTTGTTATTTCAATATGTTGTGTTATGTTAATTGACTATCTTGTGTTGAACCACACTTGCATACCTGGGATAAATCCTACTTGATCATGGTGCATAATTCTTTTAATGTGCTATTGGATTTGGTTTGTTAGTATTTTGTTGAAGATTTTTGCATCTATATTCAGAAGAGAGACATTGGTCTGTAGTTTTCTTTTCTTTTGGTTTCTTTATCTGGCTTTGGTATTAGAGTGATACTGGCCTCATAAAATAACTTAGGGAGTGTTCCCTACTCTTCAATTTTTTTGGAAGAGTCTGAGCAGGATAGGTGTTAATTCTTCTTGAAATGTTTGTTAAAATCCCCCTGTGAAGGCATCTGGTCCTGGGCTTTCCTTTGTTGGGAGGTTTTTGATTACTGATTCAATCTCTTTACTAGTAATTGGTTTGTTGAGATCTTCTTTTTATTATTGAGTCAATGTAGGTAGTTTGTGTGTTTCTAAGAATTTGTCCATTCTATCTAGGTTATCTAATTTATTGATATACATTTGTTCATAGTATCCACTTATAGTCCTTTTTATTTCTGCATGTTCTTTTCATTTCTGATTTTTATTATTTGTATGCTCTCTCTTTTGTTCTTTGTCAGTCGAGTTAAAGGTTTGCTAATCTTATTGATCTTTTCAAAGAACCAGCTTCTGGTTTTGTTGAATCTTTCTATTATTTTTTTCCTAATTTGTTTGAAAAAACTCAGCCTGAATGGATACATCTATCTCTTTCTTCTATACCGGTACATAAGCAGTTGAGTGTTTCTGGAGAAGGTCACATATCAGGGAAGATTAAATCTCCTTTAAATTCATGATCATTATACAGTAATATTGCTACATATCACATTAGATTTCGATAGTCAAGTTGTCCTACTCTCTACAAAAATTATTTCAAACTGTTTCTATTTTCTATAAATCTTGGAGCATTTTCCTGATTCCATACTCTTCGATGATGACCTCATTTCCTATTTTACAACGGAAAATGCAACCATCAGATGGGGAGTCTACCATCTTCTGAAAAACATACAAACTTACCTTCAATTTTATCCAATTTATCTTCCCTTCCTCCTGGCATAATAGGGCAAACCTTTCCATTTATATTCTGGTCTCTACCCTCTGACATCTTATTCTTTTTCTCTGGAATACATTTAATCTCTTTTTGTTCAGGATTATTTTCACTGGATTTTCTCATTCTACATAAGTCACTCAGTTTAAAAACCACTATAAGCACCATCCGTTTTAGAAAGGCAATAGAAGACAGTGGCTCAGGGCACAAAATCTAGAGCCATATTGCTCAGGGTCAAGCTCCAGCTTTGCCACTTTATAGCTTTGATACTTTGACTAGTTACTTAAAGTGTTCATGCTTCAATTCATCTCTAGAATAGGGATGATGTCAATAGAGTTGGGAAGAATGGTGAATCAGTATATGCAAAGTGATTAGAACAGTGCTTGACATTCAGGAAGCTTTATATATTTACATAAGTGTTTGCTTTTAGTATTAGTGAAATTGGACCATGATTTTCATACAGAGTTTTCTGCTTGTCTTGAAGTTTATAATTATTTCCATTTTCTTTGAGGATAGAAAAATAAGACATCATCATTATACTTGCAAGCTATTATATTAACCTGTCTGATGCATTCTCCCTACCCTTTTCCTGGAGCTCCCTCCTGTCCCCTCATGCATCCCTCTCCCCTAGAGTCCCTGTTTCATTTTCCAATCTGCACCAGTTGCTTTCTAGATGATCTCCTCTACACTTGTCCTACTGTCATCCTAGGCCTTTATTTTACTTTCTCTTGGCTTGGATCAATTGTTTCTTGAATCCCA
>JAQZBX010012082.1:0-27284 GCA_029593785.1 Cabassous unicinctus | reverse complement strand
TTGTGAAAATGTGTGAGGCTATACTTACTTAGATGCAGGGTTTTTTAACAATTGTTTTGCTTGCTATGCATTGGATTCTTCTGATCTGAGTATAAGTGACCTTTTTCAGGTTTGATGAATTTTTTTTCTATTATGTTTATATGCTTTCTTCTCCATTTGTTTTCAGTTTATGAGACCCTTATTATTGAACACTAGACCTGAATTTGTCCTCTATGCCTTATATTTTCTTTTATATTTTCTATTTCTGTTATTTTGTTCCACATTCTGGGAGATTTCTTAGACTTTATTTTCCAGACCCTTTATTAATACATTTAAAAATTTTTATCAATCAAATATAATTTCTCAACTGTTTTCTGATTATAATTATTTCCTGGTATTCTGTTTCTATTGTATAACTCTAACGTTTTCTCAGATCTTTCTGATTCTATCAATTAGAGGTTTTCTTTTCTTTTTTTTAAGGTGTCTATTCTCTGAATTGTCTGTTGCTATCTCAGTCCAAATTTTTGTTTTTCTCAGTCTTGCTTTTTCATGCTGATGACTCTCCACCTTGGTAGCTCATTTTTTAAGACCGAAAGATTAGGTTGCTGACTAGGGTATTCTCTGCTATAATGCAAACAAGCTCCACCCTCCCATACCCCCCATGTATACTTTCAGGCTTCTCCTGTAGTGGAGTAGACAAACTGGGAAGCCCTTAAATGTGGGTGTATCCTATTCCCTGGGCTTTGGCTTTTCTTTAGAATGAGTGGGCAGGGAGCTTGCTGTCAGCTGCAAGCTCTTCTCCATTTCTCTCTCTAAAAATGTCAGAGTGAGAAGATCTTTACTCTGAACTCCAGCAACCACATTGTTTTTCTTGTTGTTGTTTTACTGGAAATAAATTCTTGTTTACCTAGTCACTGAAGATCTCCAGCAAAAACAAACGTATTCATGTAGTTCTCTTGTATATATATATACTGCCTTCTCTATTTTACCTGCCCTTCACATTTCACTATCATACTGCAGTCTCCTTTTTTTTTTTTAATAGCAAAATTACCAAATGTTTATTTAAACTCTTGAGAAGAGCTGGCATCTAAAATTGTATAATCAAGTGTTTTGAGGCTAATTTTGAATTAATTGGAAGATAAGCAGATGGATTTTGGAAAAGTTCCTCATTATCATTGAAAACCTTCTTCAGCATCACTTAAAAATTAATGATACATGGCACCACATTAAGATCTATGGCCAAGGACAGCATAGATGCCATAGCTACCAGTTGCAGAAGCTATATCAAATAATAAATCCAAAAATTTAATCTGTAAGAGTTACACAAAGTATAAATGTATATGACATCGATAAATTCTACATCAACTACAATGACCTCTGGTCTTCAACTACTTGGAGTTAGGTCAGACTCTACAGGCTAAGGTCAAGTTTTGCATCACAGAAGTATCACAACTGTGGCAGGGGAGGATCATTGGTGTGGGGTGTCAGTGATGGGGGATGCGTTGGAGGAGGTTCACCTGGGCATACCGCTAAAGCGTACAAATGTGTTCAAGTGTTCATGGGGCATTGTCACAGTGGGTGAAGATCCACACAGTAACCAAAAGAATATCAAATTCCAATGCTGGGGAGCTCTTGCTACATTCTCTAATGGAAGTGTATTAGTCAGCCAAAGTGATGCTGATGCAAAATACCATAAACCGGTTGGCTTTATAAAGGGTATTTATTTGGGGTAGAAGCTTACAGTTACCAGGCCCTAAAGAGTCCAACTCAAGGTACCATAAGATATACTTTCTCACCCAAAGGCTGTTGCCACGTGTTCATGCAAGATGGTGGGCGATATCTGAGAAGGTTCAGCCTTCTTCCTTCCTCTTAAGGCTCCGTGGTCCCAGCTTCTTCTGATCTCAGCTGTAGGCAGGCGTAAGGCTCATCTCTCCTCCCGGGCCTCTTTTCTTTCTGGGCTTATCTGCTCTGCTCTCTCCTCAAGGCCAGCTGTGAACTGTCAGGTGAACAGCTTGGCTCTCTCCATGGGGACTCCAGCATCAAAAACTCAACTCTCTGTGTTTTCCTTCCCTGTGTGTTTACTTTCCTCTCTTTGATTGAGCATCCCTTTATATAGCCCACAGCAGTAGGCTAGCTGTAGGCGGGGACTCAAACCGAGTTGCCCTAATGATGTAGTCAAATAAAAGCCCTAATCTTGATTTACTAAAGTAAAAGTAAAACCTTTGAGTCTAATGCAATCTCATATGCCCAGAGGAACATACCACTTTACAAACAATCCAATATCTATTTTTGGAATTCATAAAAATACCAAACTGCCCCAGACAGCAAGAGTCCCCTGTGTACAGGGGCAGTGAAGGAGGATGAACCAGTGCCATGGGCTCTGTACTGCAGTCTCTTGATCACAGACTCACAAAATTGCTGTGATCTTCCTGGAGCCCCTTTATGGTGGAGCATATTCTGGGTTGAGTTTCCTTGTTTCTGTTTCAAATGCCCACAGGCTTTGCTTTGTTTTCTGTCTTCCAGAGATTTATTGATATCTCTTATCTGCTGATGATTTTTCCTCATCTTTGCTTTATAGCTTTGCTGGTTTATTTCTTTTTATATTTCTGATGGACCTCAGGAATGATGGGAAATGATCCATGCATTCACTTCTGCCAATTTTAACTTGAAGCTCTCATCACTTGGTAAAAAAATTGAGTGAAGAATATTTTTGAGGAATTATCAATTATTGTGCACAAGGCTTGGAACTTTCGTATATGTCATCTTATTAACTTCTTATAATAACTCTTATATCTTCATTTTACAAATGAAAAAATTGAGGCTCAGAGAAGTCTGTTAATTTGTCTGAGATTCCATAGCTGGTAAATCATAGAGCCAGTATTTAAACCTAGACCCTCTGATTCTAGGCTGTGTGTTTTCCTTTATGCTACAGCTAAAAACTAATCATTGTGGACTTTGGGGAAAGGTTGGACATCTTGAAGAAAGATGAAAATTAATACATAATGATTTGTGTTAGATTATAATGCTTGGATCTTTTTTATAATAAGTGAGCAAATATGTACTCAGTGCCTGTCCTTAGTAATTTACATATACAGAGACAGTAACTATGGCAGAAGTTAAGAGCAGTGTTTGTGAGAAGCAAAAGCATTTGAGGACAGAATTAGGATCCAGAATGGTCACAAGAGGCATGACTGGAAAAATCAAATCTAACCTAAGTTTCATAGGGATTGGGTTAGCAAATTTAACAAATAAAAATATAGGCACCAAATTAAATTTGAATTTCAGATAAGCAACAAATAATTTTTTTAATATAAATATGTTCCACCAAAATTTTATTTGTTGTTTATCTGAAATTCAAATTACCTGGGCTTCCTTTATTTTATCTTGCAATACTGTATAGGAACAAATGCATGGTTTTGAATTTCACCCTTAAAAGTCAGATTTATAATTGTAGGATGAACTCTCATAGGAGTACATGTGGAAAGATTTATTTAGGTTGACTGTAAATATCAATATGGGTCAATAGTGAAATAATAAAAAAGAATGAAAGGTAACATTGAAATAAATAGAGCCCCTACAGATATGTTTCTCAAAATATTAGCTGAGAAATATCTATTCATAATACCTAAGCTGTTTGTTTAAAATGCAGCTTTCTGGGACCCTAGAAATCTGAATGTCCTGGTAGAGGGCAGAGCAAAGTCCCTTTTAACAAGTTCTCCAAGTAATTTTCATACACATTAAAGTTCTAGAAATTACTGATAAAGAAAAATGAGACTGTCTCATTTGCTGTACTGGGCAGGCCATACCCAGGAGATTTGGATTCAATTCTCAGTTCTATGTGTAAGAACATATGTCCTGAGAAATGAGACTAAGGTAATGAAGGGGTTTGTTATTATACTATATGCAAAATAATAGAAGGAGCCAGCCTTGTTTAGCCTAGAGAATTTTTAAGGGGACATGAGCGTTTTATTCAAATATGATTGCAGAAGAGTATTTGGATTTTTTACAACGTGTTCCCAGAAATTAGAATTAGGATTAATGAGTAGAAATTATGAGCAAAGTTGGATTTAATATAAGGATGAATTTCCCAAACTTTATACTATCTAAAAATGAAATGAACTTCCTTTGGAGATAGTGACTTTTCCATCACTAGAGGTGTTTTAAAAATGTAGGATGAATGCTTGCCAAAGATTCTGCTGATGGAATTCCCTCAGAGGCTGGCCTTAAGGGCTCTTCTCTGAGTGAGTTCCAGACACTTACTAAGTCCCAGGCCTCTAAATCTCAGAGTCAATATTGAGAACAACATGTTTTCACTGAGATCAATGAAAATAATTTGAGTGTTGGAAATTTAAAAATAAAAAATAAAGCAACTGGGTCTTTGAATTTTGACCAGAATAGAAAATGTTGATATAATGATTTTAAAAATCACATCAGATGCAGTTGAGAATGACCTTAGGTTCTTCATTTGGAGATGAAGAGAAGAAATATCATTGTCTGTCAATAGAAGATTTTCATTCAAGGGCAGGTTTGCTCACTGGGCTAATTGTACAATCTCCTTTTCCAAATGAAATCTCTCTGAAATGACTTAGTTAAGTGATGTAGGAGGTGGATAGTGAAGCATATGGAAATGTTAAGATTCTTATTACCCTTGGAAATCATATTGACCCTTATTTAGCTTTTTAAAAATAATACTTTCCTTGAAAATTAAACATGAATTGCCTGAATAGCAACATATAATTCTTTAAAAATATGAATTTTTAATTTTATTCTTTTCTAATATGAAATATTTTAAACTGTTGGGCATATATTTTTTTAGTTCAAATTAACATGCCATCCAGCAAACTTATGTTCCATATTTTAAAGTGAAAAAGGTTTTTTTGTTTGTTTGTTTTTGTTTTTTTGTCAGGAGGGAATCTTCTTTGAATTAAGCACTTACAGTTCATGCCAAATTCAGTGGGACATGTTGCTGCTTAGGTACTTTTTTTTTCTCTTTTCATAATACAATGAATTTTAAAAAGTGAGCCCACTCATTACTCAAATTACCAAGGACTTACTCACCAAAATGAAGTTGATTGACTGGAGTTCTGGCAGTTTTATAATGTCTTTATGTCTTTGGTTCATACCCTGACTAGCATGCCTATCATTATCATTATTTTAATATTCAGCTTTTTCTTTTGTTCTTTGCTTTCATGAGGAAAAGACTTCCCCAAAAAAGTGCAATAAGAAATAAGGTATATAAATAAGGATGTAAACAAGGGGGATGGTTTGCTGCGGACTGGTCTGAGAAGAACAGATGAAACATCAGTGCCAAATAGACTACCACGCTTGTTAATTTAATTCCATTTGTATGATGCTGAGGATACAAGGGGAATGGTTATGGCAGTGACTGTGTTGGGAGTGGGGAGAAGACAGAGGATGAGTGGAGCTGGTGCAGAAAGGCCCATGAAAATTGAACTTTAGACTTGGTGAAGGAGGCCAGTGGAGAGCCAACGCCTGAGCTCTAAATGAAGGCATTCTATTTTTTATTTCCATGATTCTATTAAAAGATGTAGACCCAGAGGACCAAACTGGAAATAAAACTTTATTTGGGGATCAGGGCTTTCCTTCAGACCTTTTCCTATAGCTCAGAATGTTCTAGTGATTGCAGGTATACAAATGGAGATGTGAAACCTAAAACATGGACAAGGAAGGAAGGTAGAGAGAGAGAAGGGAAGTGCACATTGTGGGAGGAGGACAAGTTATTCCTTCATGCAGGGGCACAAATGAAAAGTCAAGCCCAAAGCTCTGAGTAAGAAATAAAGCCGGGCATCCCTTCTGCCAGCAGGCAAGGCCTCTGGCAGCAGGTTTCTGCTAATGCTTGTTAACATTTATTGAAAGCGCACTGTGTTCTCTTCAGAACGTAGTCATGGACATTTTTGCTGCTCAGTGGAGCTGAGTCTAAATTAAAATGCTGAAGTGAAGTCAATTACTATTTTTGGCCAATTTATAGTTAAATGGAGTCATGAGTGTGAAGGTTAGGCTTCCTGAAGAATATCACCCAAATGCGGCCAGTTTTCTAGGAAGCATTGAAGTCCTCCTGCTTCATTTTAATATGTGCTTTGCTGCCAGAATTCTTGTTTCTTTGGTCAGAAATTGCTCCATGTAACACTGTTTTTTGTTTTGTTTTGTTTTTGTGGCGGGGTTGGGGGGTGTCTGGTAGAACTAATAGGATTTACGTTTCAAATAAACAGAAAATGTCTACTGTTATATACTGCCCTCTGCTGGCTCCATCAATTGTGTTTTACCAGTAGCTGAAATGGATGATTGAGAATGAGGTTTGATTAAATAAATAAATAAATAAATAATAAATTTGGAATTTTTTCCCCCTCCTTCTGTGCAAATTTTTAAAATCTCTATGTTGTTATCGGATTTAAAATAATAAATATATTAAATGATATTATTTCTTAACATTTATATATGCTCCTAAAATATAGTAAATTCACAGTATTTTTATCTTGTAGAGTAAAACAAGAGTTTGGCTCTCTGGTATATCTTTCTGATTTAATGTACTTAATACTACTATTTTGAGACTAGAAATTCTTTAATTTATATTTATAAAAGAACTAAATTATTAGACTCTTATCAGTAATCCTTGACATGTAAAGAAACCATTTTACACGAAAAACAAAGAGCAAAACGAATAATACAGTGAAATATTCTTGAAGCCCAAATAAAACTTTACAAGGCACTCTTAAGATATAGCTTTTAAATATTAGCTTATGTAGAACTGCCTCCTAGTAATGATCACTAGATCATTTAATGCTTTTTAATAACTTAAAGCAAATCTTCATAAACTATGGAGTAGATTAATGCTTAATTGCCAAAGGAACTGCAATCTAGTGCAAGTTAGTTGCAAAGCCAGGATTAGAATTAATTGTCTGAAAATCTTCAGCCTACTGCTTCATCCCCTGAACAATGCTCTGCCTTTAACAGTAATTAGGAGGAAGAATTTGGTATGTCAGATACTTTATTGCAAACCCAAGGTTCCGCAGTGAATTCTAATTACAGTCATTTTATTATTTAATAAAACACAGAAACAAAAAACAAACTTTAAAGCATCTTTTTAGAAAGGAAAGCTACTATGGCATGGAAATGATTCATCATTGTTTATTTAACTGAAATCTGTTTTCAAGTCAGTTATGTTCTGTTGTTTATAATTATTTGGGGGTTTGGAGGAACCTCATGTGGCTTTTACTTGGATTCTTTAAATTAAATAGCTGAGTTGCACACAGCTCCATTCGGTTATGGTTGAGTAAACTTCTTCAGTGTATGGGGGTATCGCATCACTTCCTGGACGAACAGTTGGTTGCTGAGAGCAGGTTTATTTAAAGCAAGAAGCTCGTTTAAATAAGTCTTTGGTCACGCTGTCGAGGGGGTTGTTAATGCACTGTGAGCAATGACTATACATGCATGGGGACGTTTATAAAAGAATCTCTGGTTTTCTGACCATGTAGGTCTTAACGAAGCTTTTTTATAAATCTAAGACTTTATGTTCATTTTACTATACACAGTCTTAATTTGAGTCTGAAAAGGGGAGCTCCAGGGCGGACATAAAATTAACTTCTCTTTCAATGTCCTAACCTTTTGGTTTTAATTTATTCACTTGTCAATCTTATGAATGCCTCATGAACTCCAGCCATTGATTTCCGTCGCCAATGCTATTTTTCCTGTTTATTATAATATATTGTCCCATTGTTGCCTGCCGTTTGCACTCAGTTAAATTTCCCACACAGCGGACAGGAAACTGTTCCATGGCATCAGACTTCCTTAGATTGATTTTCACAGAGGCAGGGAGGGACCTGCCTACTTTGGGCCTTTTGTGCTGAGGCTACACAAGAGCCCCAGTAAACTGCCTGTGTGGACACTTCCTTCCAGGCACCCAGCGCAGACGGTAGCCTCATCAGGCAGCTCCCACTGCGGTCCCACGCAGCCCCTGGGAAAAACTCCCCTTATCAGTGCTGAATATTATGTCATTTATTTTTACATACGATGTTTATTGTATTTAGAACCTGCTCTGTGGGAATGTTCTTTTCAAGGGCGACAATGGGGAACCATAGAACAAAACTGGTGAAATCATACAGGCCTTCCAGAAGCTTCATAATTAGAAAACAAAACACTCAGCAACAATACAAATGATGTTTTTACACTCGCTGGGTACTGAATTATTTATCAATAAAAAGCTTTATCACCAGTGCATTATCCATCCCTCCTAAATGTAGGTTATAAAAAACACTGAGAATTCTTCTGGGATGAACCAGAAGACCTAAAGAGCTCTTAAGAAGAAAAAAGTCAATGATTATGTTACTATTTTGAGTTTTACTAAATACTCAAGCTTTTCTAGTCAAACTTCAGCATATACCTCAGTGAGTTGGAATTTGAGACACCTGCCCTACATATTTCAAGCTTGCAGTTTGAAATGCTTTTAAACTCAGTATGTTGTCTTAGACAACACATATGGCTCTTTTATGTTTTTTAAAAAGTAGGTCACCATAATTATTAATTTGCTTCCATACCATTAGATTAAAAAATGATTTTTTTCTCTTTTTGTAAATTTGTCTTTTAGGCTAGTTTCATTGCAAACTCTAACAAACACAACTTAGTAGATAACATTATTAAAAATCAGGCAACCTCTTTTGAAAATGATTATTAATTTACACTCTGATATCATGTTTCCCCAAGGAACTCATTATCAATTAGAAAATCTCCTGTAATAAATAATTGACAGAGGAAGCCAGTTTTACAATCACAGCTACAATCCCATGGAGGCATTCTATATATAAAACATTTTTGTTTTTTTTCCTTTCAATCCCAGAAGATTTCAGAGGTCCTGGGGAGAAAGATGTATGTTTATGGAGACTTTATCAAGGAAGCTCAGCCATTATTGTCAAAACAGATAAATCTACAGAGAGGAAACTCAATTTCTATTTCAGTTGTAATTGTATATTGTGAATCATTTCCAACTGTGGAAATTGATGACCAATTTATAGATCTATGAGTGAATTAACAATTTTGATCAGTTGAAAACCAAATCTTGTCATTATTGCAATACTTATAGAGTTTGAGTTGAATTAAATCATTTCCAAATTTTAGACTAAATTGAACTGGCCAAATCACAACTAGGTTCTCAGAGGAGACAAGCTACACACATGCTCATTTCCATTTTACTGATTTGGAAACTGAGGGGCACAGGTGCTAGGTATGCAATTGTAACCTCTGGGACAAGTCACCTGGAAGGGAAGCAAACTCTTCTTTTTAACAGCTTAAATCTTTGCCCAATTGTACTGTTCTCTTTCTTGGGGGATGGAGGTTCCTTTCTAGTAAATACTTATGAGGAGGAATCAAAATGAGATGCCCACATAATTAATTTGACGTGAATAGCTATTGGAAAATGTCCCAGGTAGGTTCTGCATCAGGTGACATATTGGTAAATGGAATTCATACTGTGAAAAATTTTATCCCCTCTTGGTTGAAGTGATTGATACTGTAGTTTACAGATTTGATCAGATTAATTGTAGAGGCAGACAGGCAATGTAGAAGGCAAGCTACTATTTTAATTATGGACTTTGATATTCGTTCGCTAATGGATATCCTGGTATCTTATTTCTCACTTGCTTTCTTCTTAGACCACAGTTTCACCAAGTCTTGGCCAATATCAGTATTGGATCCAAGAATTTTTGTGCACACATTTCCTTATTTTGTCATGGAAATATCCCAGTTATAGAGGTAACATAATGCTTATTTTTCTCCTGGGATAGTGGCATAGGATAATGATCTTAGGTGCTTCTCCTGACCTTCTGACTCTAGAGTCAAAGGTTGACCCAGGGAAGGATGGGGAATTTAAATTTGTGTGCAGAGAAGATCACGGGAGAGCAACCTGAGCAAAGTTAACTAAGTGTTCCTTTTCTGGAAGGAACCTACTAATACTCAAAATTCTGGCCTGGGTGACTGAATTTTTGTACTTGATAGTACTATTGAAGAATGGGAAAATATTAAGAGGAACCAATTTTGGTTTGGAAATTGAGTAGATAACGAGCTCAACTGAGGATGTGTTAAGATTGAGGCACATGTGGGACCTCCAAATATTTCTATAGAGCAGGCAGTTCTGAGCACAGGAAGAGAGAAACAGACTGCGTAGAGTTATTAATCTTCAGTCTGTAGATATTATCAAAACCTTGAGAATATATGAGGTCACCCAGGGGGAGGTGAAAGAAAGACCAGTGGGCTAAGGAAAAAAACCAGGGAACACCAGTTTTAAAGGATGAAGAGGAAGAGCTCAAGACCAAATGGAAAAAAAGATGTAGAAAAACAGAAGAGAATAGTGTCACAGAAATGGTGTTAGTGAATCCTTGTAAAATCTTGGCTCAGGAAGGCACTTGTCATGAAACAATGTCTCTTTTATCTGATAACTTCATCGGAAGTTGATAAACTCTTGCTTAGGGGAGTATGGGATTGTTAGGCTTGATCTATTATTTTCTGTAGAGATAATTTATATAAATTGCACAGCAAGGAGGAGCTACAAGTTTATGAATGTTCTGTACTCTTTACCTATTGCTCTGGGCTGTGGGTTTTGTTTATATATATATATATATATATATGTGCTTGTTTCTTCATAACATTTCTGCTAAAGAATAGAGAAAACCCATCTCTCTGAGCTCCAGAGGAGACAAGAAAAGTTGCAATACCATATGATCATTGTGAATTACCTCAAAAGAAAGAGGGAGGGAGGTCACCTCAGTAGGGAGAGCATTTATTAGGCAATGTCCATGGAGATTGACTATGGATGGATTTTTTTCTTTAGATAGTTTTTTCACTGCCTTTTTCTTGAAATAGTTCCAGGAAAGAGATATCACCAGCAAAGAAAAGAGAAAACTGTGTTTTATCCTGACCAGGAAATAAATGGAATTTGTTAAAGAAAATAACTCTTTTTTGATTGAGGTCTCTGTTTTGGATGTTTAGAATCCATCAGTCAGTAACTTCATCATCATCATCATCATCATCATCATAAAACACAACCAAATTAATTGATACGTTTCTGTTTTGGAAAGGAGAAGGGACTCTCCGCTGATGTTTTGCCAAGGAGAGTTCTAAAATACCGAATGATTCTAGAGGTTCAGGGAGATAAAGACTGAAAAGTGTATATAAAATCTGACAATAAGGATATCTTTGGAACCCTTTGCCGGAGTCATTTCTGTGGAGTCCTGGAGGCAGAAAGCAGATGGCAGTTGGTGGAGAAATGCATGGGAGGTGAGGAAAGAGGAAGGGAATGAATATGTCACTTTTATCACTTTCAAGAAGTTTGGCTGAAAAGAGAAAGAAAGCTAAGAAAGGATACAGAGTTAAAGCAATTCTGGGTTATTTGTTTTATTTTGGGGAATAATTGAGTATACTTAGAAGTTGAAGAGAATCAAGAGAAAATGGATGAGAGAGAGAAAGAGAGAGGGAAAGAAGGAGGGTGGGAGAGAAATACAAATAATAGGAGAGTATAGATACTTGAGGAGGGGAATGGGATTATTGATGAGTATTTTCTCTTCTCACTCATCACTGGTAATCCTAATAAGCACAATCACAAACCCTTCATCACTGTCATATCTTCAGCCTCAATCTCTCATCTGAGTTCCAAATGGCGAAATCACCAGGATGTTCTATCTTGAAGCTATGGCCCCTAAGTCATTGTTAAAATACACTAAAGTAGATCCCATTGCGTCTGAGGAATTTTAGGGGGTTTTGTTGAAGCCCTGTCCTCATGATTTTTCCATTGCAATTAGCTTCTAACTTCTCACACTCCTTTGGTCCATTTCACATATGTTGCCACAACAATTTTTCTAAAACACTTTTAATTCTCTTGGTTTAAAATTCTTTAATGGTTCTCCATCAACTCCTTAGCTTGGAAGATGGGGCATGCTGTAAGATACAAATCTCTTTATGAATCTGATTGCACCTTTCTCCATATACATGTCATTTCTGGGCATGCCAAACTGTGTGCTTGTACTCCGTAAACACATTGTGTGGGTCCTGAAGAGTGTTAGCTTGGGGTCAAATTTCTAATCCTTTGCCTATAAATTTTGTCAACATGAACAAGTTACTTAATATTTCTCCAAGTTTTCTTATCTGTAAAGTGGGGCAAATGATATTTATTTTGGGGGTTGTTGGGAGGATTAAATAAGATGATACTTTTTAAAAGCCATTAGAACAAGGTCCAACTCAGAATAAAAGCTCAAGTGTAGCTCTTGCTATCATCATCATTATTATCATTGCTGTTATTTTGCTTCTTCAGTCGTTTCTTTCTTATTAGCTGTTTTCTCTCTGCCCCATTCCCTTTAAGGTCAAATTCCTGTCTTTTCAAAATTCTTCTATCAAGCTTTCCCCCAATTTTTCTGGCAGTTAACCTCAGTCAGACTTATTTTCTACTTTAGAATGTGAGTATGTACAGACATCCATTATAGCCCTTCTGTATCCATGAAAATTATTTGTTTACTCCTGCAGTGTATTATAAAACCTTCAAGGGCAAAACCTATATTATATTCACTGTTGTACTTCCAGCACTTTATAGTCAAGCATAGAATGCTATTTTCTCATTAAACTTAATAAAATACAAATAATGTCATTTAGTAATTAATGGTGGTTCACATAGTATTGTATAGCTACATCAGATGTAAGACTAATAGGGAGTCTTAATTTTGTGTGGCCTGTTAAACAAGATTGAAAGCAGAATTTTAGGCTCTCTGATGGAACGAAACCCAACCAAACCAAACCAAAACAAATAAACATAATGAATCCTGAAGACCAGTAGCAAAGTTAAGAGTAAAAACTTTGGAATTAGAGAAAGCTGAGTTTGAGTCTTTATGAAGCTTCTGTAGAGTGTAGGTTTCTCATCTGGAAAATGGCACAGCGCCTGGTACATGTAGAATGTTTAATCATAGTGGCTACAAATTGGGAGTACTCAAACTCTACATGCCTAAGTTAGAGGATTAAGGTAGTCAACTGATTACACTAACTTATACTATAGTTATTTCATAAACCTGTTCACTTTTCCCAAAAAAAAGACTTGACTGTCAATTCTATTCAAATATTCAGATATTACTGTCTCATTTCTCTAACTCCAAATTTTAAGATTTCACCCTCACTATTCCATGTTCAAAAGAGATGTTATGAGAGTGGACAACAATGCAGATCAAATAGAGGGAAGTGTGTTGGATGCAGTCAGGATATTTGCACCTTTAGTGATGCTTTTCTTGCTAGAGGTGGCCAAGAATTTGCATTATGCTTTAAACTATACATAGAAATCTGATTGCTCTCACTTTAGAATAACAAAATACTAAAAGTGGACCAAATTAAAACTTTGAACAAAGTAAACCTTTAAAAATAATTGAATTTAAAGACTTACATACATATAATTTGTTTGATGTTAAGATGCAATGCTAAAGAGTTAATTCTCAGGCTGTGATTAGATCCTCTTTGCAGGACCGATGTAAACTTTTCCCAGTTCAATGCTAGTTTTCCCTAAAGTTTTTATCAGGACTCAGAGTCTTCCAGTCTCCTTTCCTACCAGGAGCCACAGCTAGCTTCTGCCATGGTCATCCGGCCAACAGTTAGAGTCTCCTTGCTAGACTGCTCGTGGAGATTGGTCCAGTTTGGTTTTCTAGACCTCTTTCTTTCCATGTCCAACTCTGGTCCCATGATAATTGTTCACAGCATCTTAAATTGGTAGGGCTTTATGATTTTTCTTTGGTTTTTATCACTAGTGGTACTGTCAGTGATCTTTATTATTATTATTATTATTATATTTTTGGAATGTGTTTAGAAAGACACAGGTAACTCCAAGGAAAAACAAAAAACCTGAGCTTGCTAACCTAATTGTTTTTGTGATTAACTGGGTTACCTGTCAAACTATTACCAGCAATGGATTAGTAATATTTCCTCTCTCAAATATAATTCCTTCAAATATGTGTAATACTTAAAAGAAACTAAGATTCTGTCACAAACAATAACCTAACTAAAAATGTGTCAGCCACATGACTCAGACTTAGTTCTACCTAAAGGTCCAGAAAAATAGTCACAGTATCAATGCACACTGAAAGCTGTATAAGCATGAATTCATCAGACAAACATATGCCCTACAATGGCATTTTACCAGATCTGTCTGATACACGTGGAAATCACTACTCATAAAAATATTCTTGTACTGGTAAAGCTGTAAAGAGAATAAGAAGCTTTCCTTCATTTAACTTTCTTTCTCCTCTTTTTACCTAAATTAAATCGAGTTTGCCTGTTTTCAAAGCTTATCCTTCATTGAGTTTCTGGTTGTTGCAAATGAAGGCAAGTCAACTTTCTTTTTTGAAATCTATGTGAATCTGTTACTCAACAGTTACCACCAACTGGTTCCTTTGGTCACAGCATATGTTCTATAAATTTGAATTTGCAATAGAACTAAATTGCTTGTTTATTACTATTCATGTAAATGTAAATATATTAAAATATATGAGTTTTTATCAGTTTATATTTTGCCTAGTAAGGTATACATCCATCCAACCATTCAGCCAGCCTCCAGCCAGCCAGTCAGCTGCCAGCCATCATTCTCTCTCTATTTGTAACCGTTGTTTGTCTAGGCCATAGTAACAGTAGTAAAACAAATGTGAGTCTTACTATCTCAAACTGTAAACTGCAACCAAGAGAACATTTTGGCCCTTTTCCTTTCCTAGAGTCTTACTCTTATATTCTTCTCACAAATGATTTTTCTGTGGAGATACTCTTTTACTATGCCACCTTGAAATCTTGATGTAACTTGCTTTACCCAGATATTTCAGCCAGGTAGAAATCTCACCTCTGCACTTTCCCCCCTATCCATCCTCCTTCCCTCCCTCCCTCCCTCCCTATCTCCCTCCCTGTCTTCCTTCTTTTTTTCCCTCCCTCTAATTCTATTTCCCCAACCCCCTCTGTCCCTCTGTCCCTCTTTCCTTTTTCTCCTTTTTCTTTCCTTCCTTCATCAATCACAAGAGAAGAAGGGTTTTTTCCAAACTTTTTTTTTATGTTAATGTATATATTATCGGATTATCAAATGGTTAACATGACCTTTCCAATACTTGTTGCAATCCTCTTTTTAGTACAGTCCTCAGGTTTCTGAATAAATTAGGAAAAGATCCCATAGCTAAGAGTAGAACCAACATTTGTTCTTGGAATGTACAGAATCAGTATTCAGTAATAGAATCTAGTCATCTCAAATGTCTTCTAGCCTATTGTCCATGTGAATCAATCTGTTTGCTATCCTCTCTTGTCTCCTGTAGAATTTTGTGACAGCCTTGTCCTACTGTTGTCCTAGATGTGAGGGTCTAGGATACCAAAATTCCAAAGTTCTAGAGTATGGCATTTTCAAAGTATCTTGTCTATTTCTCTCAGAAACCAATTGTATCAGCCTGCAAAAATGACTGGCAATATCTCAATGGGTTATTCGAACTGGGAGGCTTTGCCACCCACAGCCCCTTTGCCTGCATTTGACTCTATGTCCGTATGTCAGAGAGGATATTCCCTATTGCCAGATTCTTTACAGGTTAAAATATAGTTCTTTGAAATAATAAGTTAAATTGCTTTCTCCCTAGAGTGGCTCTTACTCTTTTTGGATCAGGGAACTCTTCTGGATTCTTTCAGAATTCGTCCATGAACTTTTTTTTTTTTTAATCCAAGAGAATTGGTTAAGTTCTTCTGTCTCATTCAGTCCTTGCTAAGAAGAAGAATACCTACTGGAATGAACAAATGATAAATATTTCCTTCTTTTCTGCTTTTTTTTTGTGGAGGGGGGATATTTGTAGAGTGAAACAACAGGAATAAATAACTGCAGTGAGGGAAAAAAGCAAAAAAATAGAAAGCATTAATATGATAGTCATATAACAGATAAAATGTTTCAAATAAAATGCAATAAGTAAATGCTCTGCTCTATAAAGATTTAGTTTAACAACATTATAACAAGGTGAAATAAATTTGGGGGGGCGGTTAATACTTTTGAGAAAATGAGTGATGCAAGGTAAAGTGTTTTCTCTCATAGCACTTCAGTAATGATGGTTACAGACCCTAAATTATTGGCAGATGTTCAGAACTGCCTATTGTATTGAGAGAAGACTTATGGAGGGACATCATGTTAGAAAACAGAGAAATAAACTGTAAGAACCTGTGGATTGAATGACTATAACTACAATTACACTAAGAAAACAATGAAGAAGAGACATGGAAATAAATAATAAAAAATTAGTAGGAGATAATTTCTACTAAAAGAAGTAAGTTCAGTAAATATTACAGTTTACATTTATTATGTAATTAATTTGTCTTACAAGACAGAATTTGTTTCATTTTTAATCCAAAAGAATACTACCTAGCTTCAGCCTGGAAGCTTCATTTCTCCCCCCAAAAAGGGTTGGGATTTTCATATAAAAGAGAAGTCTCTTACGTGCAATCCATGAAACTGTCTGATTGGGCCATATCTCTCTTTTGCCATAAGGATGAAGAGTGAGAAGTAGAATACCATGCTGACCTTGTTTCATGCTGCATGTGCAGCATGCTGCACATCCAGGGTTGGAAAGTGAAGTTCTTTCAAGATGCTATTCTTCAATTCCATCACAAGATCATTTATTTTCTATCACACTCAGTAAGAAACAGCCCTACACGTAACTATTTAACCAGCCAAGGCTAAAGCAATTAGGCTCATCTTTTTTTGATGTCCTAGAAGGGATGGTTGGATGAGTCTCAGCTGCCCTGTGGTGATGGAAATGTAGTTCCAGCTGACTGCAGATGTTTTTACAGTTGTCCCTCTTTAGTCTGAAGCTCTCCAAACAAATAAAGATTGGCCTTGTAGCTTAAAAAAATTGTATCCTTGAACTAGAAATCATGTTAGTTGATTCTGTTTAATGCCGTCTACTGATTAGTCCATTTCCTTAACTTGATTTAAGCACTTTAAAATAACATTACTGATGCAATACCTATTTCTAAAGATATCTTCTATTTTTTTTTATTACTTTCTGTCTTTAAATTTGCTTTTAAATCTTTTCTCAATATAATTGATTACTTTCCTTAAATAATACTCATCTTTTTACCATAATTTCATTTTCTTCCTGGAAGTAATTGAGGGAGTGAAGGGTCCTTGAAATATCATGAGGATATTAGCTACATAAAATGAGAAAATGGGAACTGAGCTATGAATTTTGAAAGAGAATTTGTGATACATGGATATATGCCAAACAGATACCATCAGAGGAATTCAGGTAATTGCAACACTAAGTTACATTTTTACTCTTTGCTATTGGTATAAGAGAACTTTTCCTATTATGAAGGGAAATTACTACCTATTAGTATTTATTATCTAAGTAATGATTTCTCTCTTGCTTAAGGTCAAAGACTGAGTCATCTGTTCACTCAGAAACATGAAGAAGGGGGAGATAGAGAGAGATAAAGAGAAAGAGAGAAAGAGAGAGGTGGCAGGGAGGAGAGGGGCAAGGAGAGGCTGAGAGAAAACGCTGTTGATCTGATCATCCTCAGGCAAGGATATACTGAAGTGTGCGGAAATTATCAATCAAAATGATGCGTCTCTTCATTATTTGATGTTACTTTTTTGCCAGTAGGATCAGGTGCTACTTGATGCAATGGATAGGAGCTATTAATTCCAGTCCATCCATGAAGGAAGCTACAGAATAAAGGCAAAAGGAACTGTGACCTGCCTTGGCTGGACAAACCAAGTGATGTAGAAATGCCCATGGGATTCTCACAAACACAGGTCTATATTTAAGTGCTGCTTACATATCCAACACTGGGAGGCAATTCAATAAAAAAGACATATTAGTGTTCATGTTCTGTTCATTTCTTTAGTTTCTTTACCTGAGGGTCATTTGCTATCTGGTCCCATAATTATGGATTGAATGTAGTGAATTTTGATAATTCTATCTGTTTTTTGTGAATTTAGCAAAAACATCCTCAATCTCAGTAATTAACATATATCACCACTTCACGGAGCTGTGCTAAAAATAAGAAGACAACAGAGATAGGAAAATAAAAATAGTTTATAATCTCAATTCTTTTTTTTAAAGTGAAATTCCAGGACTATGATAGCAGTTTCTCAGTATTTTTTCCCAAAAGATAGAAGGATTCATTCACATTCTGTGTTTAGCATTGCTTTCTAGAAAAAGATGAGAGGAGGAACTAAGAACAAATCAGGCATCAACCACCTTTTGTATATTTTTGAAAGGTCTCTATATTTTGTTTTAATCCCTCAGAAATTTTTCCTCATACTCAAGAAATCTTTGAAATTATTATATTGAATAAGAAAGCTCATTCTTGCCTCAAGGTGCAAGTAGAAATTGGCAGGTCTCTCTCATCAGTTAGGAAAGATGTTATGTAAGTAACTGAGTCCTCTTCACTCTTCATCTATGTTAAGAGTTATCTATATTCTCATAGGCTTTTTTCTTAGGCCATTGTGGGAATCTCTTTACACAGTTTTAATTTCACTTTCACCTTCCCTGCTAATTGACTATCACATAGTCTTGAATCAAGGAAAGATGAAATCTGCTCTTGAGTTTAAAAGAAAAAAAGCTAGTTAAGGACATTAGACTTTGGACTTTTAAGAAGGTTGATATCATCCTAATCAAGCTGATAAGCATATTATGACTGGGGCTATGGAAAGTACCCTCATTTAGCTTCCTAGTTTAAATAACATCCTGTCTCCAAGAGGTGCTTTACCTCCCCTATGTGCTACTTTAAGACAACCCATCCAAATAAAATTGACATCTGGGTCACATAAATGATTATGTTCTCAATTTTCTTTTGAAAATTTTCCAAAATTTTCCTTTGGCTCTCTGAAAACGTGGGCATTTGATTCATATACCAGTCAGCTGCTTTATTCCAGGAAGTCTCTAGAGTATAGAAATAATAAAACTAAGCCCTGAACTTCCCTCTCCTTTGTAAGAACTAAAATTTTTATGGGCCAGTCAACTTGATGTGAAGAAAAGAAAATGGCTTAATGTGAATACTAAATGAGAAAGATCTCTCAATACCACTGAGGACTAAGGAGAAAAGCTTTAGATACGACATACCTCTGACAGGAAGTATTACTTGAAGTGGAAAGTAAGTGTGAGGAAATGAAGTGGAAAGTTGAGCAAAAAAATTAAGGAATGATAAAATTTTTATATTCCAAGAAACTTTCTAAATATAGCTTGAAGAGTATTGTAAAGCCTCTTAGGCCATGCTGAATCCATGGCATGTTAATTTTCATGACCTGTTAAGAGAGCAAAAGTATGTTATTTTGTGTAGATATACCATAGAAACGGTATGTGGTCTAAAAAGCCACAATAAAAGCATTTCTCTAGATAATGTGGAAAATTAGTCTAGGGCTACTATATTTCTACAGCATCCCCAGAAAATCCGGCAAGGAGAAAATTTACTTTTAACTTAATATTCAAACTAAGTTAAAACAAGCAACATTATGCTTTACTGAGGCTTAAAATATTTTAGAATGTTGACCGCATGTCATGTATATTTCCCATCACTGGCTTCTGCCTGTTCTGAGCCAGGTCCACACTCAGGAATAGGACAGAGCTTTTACATACAGACATATCCCACCCTCTTTTCCATCTTCAGTTTTCACCTTCCCTCTCATGCACAACTTATGTTACATCCACAAAGTGCTTTCCACTGACCACAGGTTGTGGTGAAATGAGGCTCTGTCAAGTCAAAATGTTATCTAGCCCTATAAGGAACAGTGAAAGCATAGAGCTTAAAACAAAAATGAAATGTCTCCCAAATTGACTAAAAACTAAAAATCAATAAATTCATGTCAAGATATTTATAAGACACTTACATGCTGATTGATACAAATTAATAATTTGCAAAGGACATTTAAGTAGAATAAAATGTATGTTCTTTTGTTTTGTTTTATTTTAATAAAAGATAGCTTTGTGAAAATATTACCAGTGAAGGAATAATAGAATTTTAAAAAGTCAGAGTATGGCCTGGAGAAAGAATAGCAAAGCCTCTTGAGACCTCTGGTAAGTTAGAGACAGTGCTGTAACTACTCTTTTTTTTTTTTTTTTTAAGATTTATTTTTAATTATTTTTAATTTATTTTTATTTTTATTTATTTATCATCTTGCTGTGTGGGCCAGCACTCCTACATGGGCCAGCTCTCCTGCACAGGCCAGCACTCCACATGGGCCAGCTCTCTGCTCAGGCCGGCTCGCTGCGTGGGCCAGCTTGCTTTTCACCAGGAGGCCCCAGGAATCGAACCCTGGACCTCCTACATGGTAGACGGGAGCCCAATCGCTTGAGCCACATCCATTTCCCATTACTTTCTAACTACTGTATTCTTTCTAACTATTGACCTGTCTTGGACTGTCCTGCCTTAGGCCTTTCTTATCATACTTCCTTGTTCAAAAATTCTTCATGGGTTCCCCATTGTAACCTGGAACTGACTTTGTAGCTGAGCCTACAAATCTCTCTACCTTCCCGATTCTTGTAGAGTACAGTCTCCATCTATCTTGTCCTCACCAGTCCCACCTAATTTAGCCACACCAAGTAATTGAACTTCCCAAAGAGTTGTATTAGTTCACACCTCTGTATCTTTCTCTTCTAACTACCTGCAATGGTCCTTTCCCCCTGGAAACTCCTACTTACTTGAAAAATCACAGCTCAGACATTTCATCCTCCCTGAAGATGTTCTAGATCTCTGAAAGCTGTATTAGAGTTTACTCTAATTCCACATTATGTATTTCATTAAAATATATTTGTTAAAGGTGCATTTAATTATGTACTTGTCTACCTCTCCACTGCTAGACTGTGAACCCCTTCAGGGAAGTGACCATTATTTATATAACATCATACATCCTGCACACAGAAATACCTGCCAGTTAGAAAGTACTCTATTAAAGGTTAATCAGGGAATGCATGTACAGCTCTGGCAGGATTAACTTGATAGCAGTATTAAGAAAAAGTCCTTTAGCACCTTCAAATATCTCCCACTCACATACGTGAAAAAGGAAGTCTTTTCAGCAGAAGTACCAAACAAAAACACAGGCAAATAGTAGTTTATTACACAGAAAATTTGAAAATCTTTATACCCATATCCTTTGGTTAGAGGAGAGGTTAAAACATTATAACAGAAAATATCAATAAGAATGGAGTAACATGGTAGACTGAGCCTTTGATTCTCTATCAAAAATAAGGAAAGAAGACCCCAGAGCAAGGAGGAACAAGAGAATGTCAGAGGCACCGAAAGGCCACCAGCACCAACATTACGGGAACTTCAAGGAGGCAGATAGTCTTGAGTCTGAAACTTCTAAAACTCTCTTATAGAAAGGTGTGGAACAATAAGCTTCAAGTCCACCTCAATCTTTGAATTCCACAGTAGTTAATCTTTCAGTTTCTGAATATGTCCTCAACTTCCACCTATTCTGAGGCTCAAATAGTATTACCTCTAAATTGTTATACTGAATAAAGTAATTACCTGTGTTTTCAAATATAATTTTCCTCCCTGGTTGTTATAGAGTAGTTGATGTAAAATAAAACTTAAAATTGGTTAAGGTGGAAAACTGCCTCCTTAATTATGGTAACAGTAAATACTTTCTGCATTTGGATACAAGCAAAAATTGTCTTTGGCAAGCTCTGTCTTTATTCGGAGAGGACTCCCTTTGTGAGCTTTGGAAACTTGTGGATATGAAACAAGTATCTACCTATAGTTTTTGGAGAAACTTGCTTTAGACTGACATTCAAAGTATTCTATTTTTAACAACTATAAGTTGGCTGTGACAGCAGTACTTACTTCCTGCACTTAAAGGAATGTTATTTTTCTTAAAATGAATGTGGACTTTCCTGTCTTTGAAAAAAATTTTGTTTGTTCAAGGGGAGGGGTGTGTGTGTGTGTGCACGCCTCGCACAGATACTCGTGTACTTTCTCTTGAGGAGATATCTGCAGGAGAGTTATTGAACATGGTGGACAGAGTATCAAGGCCATTTTTTACTTCTTGCCACAAAGGAGGCAGAGTATTGCAGCCTGCCCTGGACCATGCCACTGAAGACGTACATAGCATTATTCTGTACTTTATGGCTCACACTTGGGAGATATTCTGTAATGATAAAATTCTGTTACATTCTGCAGTTCTCTCCTTAATTATATATTCTCAGTGAGTTCTTTCCTGGAAAACCCCATTTAAAGTCATAAACGCTCCTGACTACCTGCCCTATTTTACTCGTTAATTTAGTGAGTTGTTCTCTATTTTACATACGTATTTTTAAAACACTATACTCCTAAAGAATATAAACTCTATGAAGACAGCAATTTTTGTCTCCCTCTCTTTTTTCTCTTTTTAATTGCTATGTCCCTGGTGCCTAGGTTTTTGCCTGGAACTAATCCTTACTGAACAAATAATTCTGGATCAAAATAATGTTTCCATATTCCTTTCTCTAAGAGCCATGTGTTAGGGTAGGATAATTTTAAACTAGAATGATAGAGGAAATGAAAGCATTCCCTCCATTTTAGCAAGTATTGTACGGAAAGAGATTCATAGGGATGTTCTGGTCATTCCTGACAAAGAAGATAGTGTCATGAGGCAAATGAAATTCTGTAGGTTGGGATGTTGACTTTTCCACTCTAGGTTAGGCCGACAGAATGGCTCTTGGAAAATGTGGATGTTTAGTGAACCTGAAGCTGGTTGAACTTGGTAAGCCAATGGTTAAATACTCTGCTTTTCTCAGACTCAGGGTTAGGCAATACTTTGATGATGGTGTCATTGTAATAAACATGCTTCTATTTATATTCAGAATTTATTTTACTCTGGTTGTTTAATGCTTCCATTGCTTTCAGGATAACTGTATATTATAAGCTATGGGTGTGCCTTAATTACAAAAAGAATTAACATCCTGGCTATTTCACAGTATCAGAGCTTCTCTGGCTTCCCAGCTGGGTTACTGTAATATTATAGAAAATTAAAACCACTTCATTCATTCATTCTGGTAGATTGCCCTGGTAGCTTCAGTTACCTGCAGAGAGCCTCTATTCCTGGAATCAGAACACAGATATCTAATTCACTAATTGTTAAATGTTATGGGAGGTGCTATTTTGTCCTACGTAAATCTACCTTGTTGTGATGGGTGCAAAGTTACATGCAATTTCTCATTGAAACAGGCCTCAGGAGGATATCTTTTTCTCTAGTGACTGTTATAATTCCCAAACTGTTTCTACATTCCTATGATAGATCTCAGCTATTCACTTAAGTTCCAAAGATATGGAAACACATAGGGAAGTTTTGGTTAACTCTCAAGGGGCAATAACCCCTAGAAAATAAATCAACCAAGAACCCCCAAGAAGCAAAACAAGTCACAGAAATGTAATTTAATGTAATATTTATGACCTACTAGCAACCTAAATTGAATGTCATTATGGTGACATTTGGTACCATTAGAAAACCACATTGTACTTTCAAATAAGTCCCAAGAAATCCAATATGTCTAAATAGGACTCACCGTCTTCTTCACTTCCAAGTACTATGTTTCCCCATACCTTAATGTCACCTCCTTTGAGATATAAAACTTCAGGGTAATGTTTCAGTTTCTTCTACATTGATTTAATTGTCAGATATTGTTGAATTTGCCATTAAAAGAGTGTTTTCCCCCTCTCTTCAATTTTGCATCCCCCCTGCTAGGACTTCATAACTTCACTAAGTCTGTGGCAACTGATCACTTTTCTTCCAATCTCATTCTTTTTCTGTCTATCCTGGATTTTGCTATAAGAATAATTTTTATATGACCTGAATTCTCAATCTTTTATGCCCTGGAACTCTCAAGATAGATGACTTTCACTTGAGTAGCAAACTCCCATGGCCATAACTACATTTTGCCCACTCCCCCGATAAATATAGAAATGAAGCAAATATTCTTGTGTGTTATTTTGTATGATAATCATTAAGACATTTTAAAAGCATGAGAGTAATGAAATCAGATATTTGAAATAACAAAAATGCCATTTAACTGGAAAAATAAACACAATTTTGATTTTAAACATTTTAATTTTTATATGAAATATTTCAAACACACAGAAAAGCAACAAAAATAATATTATAGACATCCACATACCGACCACCCAGATTTAACAGATGTTAACATTTTTCTAATTGGCTTCAGAGTTCTCTTTTTGTTTCAAAGGAATAAAAACAGTCAAAGCTGGGCTTCCATCCATACTGTTTCCTTCCTCTGGAGAGGTTACCACAGTCATGAAGTTTTTAATATCATTACTGTACATAAGTTTGTGCTTCTATGTATATTTATATTCGTAAGCAATTTATATTATTGTTCTGCTAAAATTTTAAATTAAATTGTATCACATCGTATTTTCCCTTTTGCACCCTGCTTTTTATAATCAGTATGTGTTGATACATATTGATATTGCTTGTTTAATTGATTGTCTTATGGGAGTTCAATATCTGAATAAACCAGTTTATTTATACATTCCTCTGTTGAGGGCTAGTAATTTTGTTTTAGCTTTCTTATTATTTCACTATTAGAAGTACCACAGTAATAAAAATCCCTGTGAACGTCCTTGTGTACACCTCTTTTACACGTATGAGAGACTTTCTCTGGGGTAGATATCTAACAGTGGAACCCCTGAATTTAGGGTATATGCATCTTCACTTTACTAGGTTTTATTTAATTGCTCTCCAAATGGTTGTACCAAATCATACATCCAATAGCATTATATAAAAATTCCTTTCTCTCTCATTGTTATACACACCTTGTGATTAATAGTTTTTCTACTTTTATGAGTTGAAATGGAAACTCATCATTGGTTTAATTTGCATTTCCCTGATTCCTAGTGATGTTGTAGGGACATCTTTTCATATGTTTATTGGATGTTCACATTTTCTTTTCTGTGAATTGTGTAATATTCTCAATTTGTCCACTTTTCTAATGGGTTGTGTGGTAGGTTGAATTATGTACCCCAGGAAAAAAACATGTTCTTAACCTTAATGCCATTCCCTGTGGGTGTAAACCCATTTAAAATAGGATTATTATTATTTTTTTAGGTACCGAAGCCAGGAATTGAACCCGGGGACCTCGTATGTAGAAAGCCAGCCCTCAACCACTGAGCCACACCAGCTCCCCCGAAATTGGATTTTCAGTTTGTTTTGTTTTGTTTTGGGGAGGTACTCAGGATCGAACCCGGGACCAGGTACATGGGAAGCAGGCGCTAAAGCACTTGAGCTACATCCACTCCCCTGTGGATGTTACTTTTAGTTAAAGTGTTGCCAACTGAATAAGGATGGGTTTTGATCCTATTACCAGAGATTTTAAAGAGAAAAAGCCACAGGGAGGAGCCAGACCCAGGAAGTCAACAGAACCTCGAAGAGAAAAGAGGGACATCATTTTGGGACAGGAAAGCCAAGGAACCCCAAGGATTGCTAGCTGGTCCAGGAGGCAACAAGCCTTTCTGCCTCAGAAAACGTGAGATAAATTCTCTTTGGTTAAGCCAACCGATTGTGTGATATTTGTCACAGCAGCTAGGAGACTAAGCCATGTTGTTTGTTGTCCCCCTCCCCATTAGCTAATAACATATTCTTGATTCTAATATCTTATAGGTATATAGGTTGCATAGAGTCCAAATATTTTCTTGCAGTCTATAGTTTGCTTTCACTTTATTTATGGAGTTATTTGTGAACAGTAGCTTGTTTGAATTGTTCATTTTAATTAAGTCAAATTTATTAATTTTTAGTATTTAAGTTTTTGGGTTGTGTATGCATTTTATTTAAGAAAAACTCTCCTACACCATCTCATATTTTTTCCATATGTTTTAAAATTATACTGGATCAATTATCATCAAAGAAAGTGTGTGTGTGTTTTGGACTGAGATAGGAATCTAATTTTGCCATTAGTATTTGTATAGCCCATTATCTCAGACATTTATTGATAGGCTCATCTTATTTCTCCTGATCTGAAATACTATATTTGTCATATATCATTTTTCCTTATATATAGGGGCTTGTTTTTTGATGAAATATATATTTTTAACAAAATAACTTATATAAAAAGTAACTTGGAAATGCCTGTTTATGTTTTATGTGCTTTTCTGTATGTATATCATATTTTAGAATAAAAAATATTTAAAACATAAGTTTGAGCTTTTTCCTTATCTCAAAAACACATATAATTTTTAAAAAGAAATTGTATACTATTGAACAATAACTATAAAAATTTTTATTTTATTAAAAAATATATAATTGAATTTACATAATTTTAACATATATTCAAAATATGAATACAGTGTTGCCAACTTCACATAAATAATTGCTGTCTTTGCCTTTGATTTTGTTATACTAAATGATATATTTATAGAATTATTCTTACCATGAATTTGCTTATTCTGATTATTTCATGTAAGCATATGTAATACAATAATAATTCAATATTTGTCCTTTTGTGTCTGGCTTATTTCATATGACATGATGTATCACAGGTTCTTAGCCTTTTTTGCTCCTTGGACCCCTGTGCCAGTCAGGTGAAAACCATGGACCCCTTACTAAGTCCAACTATACTGTGTATTATTTAATAATTATATCACACCTGCTCCAACAAGTCCCCACAAGAATAATATTTTTTGAATTTCAATTCAAGCTCACAGACCCCTTGTTAAGAATCCCTGCACTATATGTATATACTACACTTATTTATCCATTCAGTGGTTGATGAACACATGCGTTGCTTGCATCTTCTGGCAATTGTGAATAATGCCACTATGAATATCAGTGTGCAAATATCTGTTTTGAGTCCTTGCTTTCAATTCTTTTGGCAATCCCACCTAGAAGTGGGACTGCCGGGTAATACAGTAGCTCAATGCTTAGCTTTCTGAGGAACTGCCAAAATGTCTTCCACAGCAGCTACACCAGTTTACATTTCTACCAGTAGTGAATGAGAGTTCCTATTTCTCCACATCCTCTCCAACACTAGCTATTTTTTGTTTGTTTTTTAATAGTAGCATTCTATTGGGTATGGAATGGTATCTCATTGTGGTTTTGATATACATTTCCCTAATGGCTATGATGTGGGGCATCTTTTCTGTGCTTTTTGGCCATGTGTAAATCTTTGGAGAAATGTCTATTCAGATCTTTACCCATTTTTTCCCCCTTGAGTTATTTGTCTTTTTGTTTTTGAGTTGTAGAATTTTCAAAAATATTTTCTGGGTATTAAACCTGTTTCACATATGTGGTTTCCAAATATTTTCTCTCATTCTGTAGATTTTTTTTTTTTTTTTTT